>AWOL01S0149639.1:0-37081 GCA_000715115.1 Nicotiana otophora
AGTAGGTGACACACCTACTTGTCACCTAGCAGCTTGCGCAGTATCGCAAACATGCTCATATCTGTCTACTCCAATATCGTATTGACAAACGGTTTAATGCGTTGGAAAATAGACTAATAGATCTGTAATTTTATGGGTGGAACACCCCATAACTCTAAGTATATTGGGAGAAAATTGCAGTTACATGTGACCCAAAGTTTCTGTAAAACTTATGAACGTAACTTGTGAAGACTTTCATCGACTTTTGTTCCACCACTCGCTTGACTTCAAAACATAACACACGACTATCATACGACTAACAACACTCATAACATAACCTACTTATCAATTTAAACACCCTGGTCTCAGTCCAAAAGTATATGTTATAACATTCCCATTTTGTCGACTTTCGACGAAACATTATTTGTTTTCAATTCCTTTAGCTTATGAAACTTCCAACCATCTTTGTACTTGTTGTTCATGATCTTCAATATTGGTAACCTCCGAGGTAATATGATTAACTGACTTTGCAAACTTTTCAAATATGATTTCATTTCTGAGCTTACATCAATTGACTTATGATGACTCATACGTACGAAAACATGGGTTGTAACAGGGACGGACCAAGTCACAAATCCCCAATAGTGCACGCCCACATGACCATCACCTAGCATGTGCGTCACTTCAAAATAATAGAATGATACGAAATCCAGGGTTTCATACCCTCAGGACCAGATTTACAATCGTTACTTACCTCAAACTGGTCAATTCTCTAACCCGCAATGATCTTGCCTCTCGACTCATCCTCCAAATGCTCCAAATCTATTCACAATCAGTACAATACCATCAATACACGCTAATGGAATGAATTCCCCAAGAAAAACTACAATATTAGACCAAAACCCGAAATTAGCTCAAACCAGGCCCCCGGGCCCACATCATAAAAGCTGACAAAATTTACAAAACTATAAAGCTCATCCACTCACGAGTCTAACCAAACCAAATTCATCAAAATCCGACATCGTTTGGTCCTTCAAATCCTTAAATTACTTTTTCCAAAATTTCCAAGCCCTAACCCCTCATTTTTACTAATTACCATGATGAAACAATGGAAAAACACCATATATACAAATATTAGGGCTCAAGTAACTTACCTCAACGAAATCCCCTTGATTCCCTCTTCAAACCCCTCCAAAAGCTCCAAAAATGGAGTTGAAATTGTGAAGAATGACCAAAATTCGCGAAGGGTTCTAGTTAAGGATTCTGCCCTGGTTTTTCGCACCTGCAGACCCTTTCTCGCACCTGCGCTTCCGCATCTGCGGACACCGGTGCGCACCTGCGCATTCCACTTAGCTGACCAGACATTGCACCTGCGGCAGTCTCCTCGCACCTGCGAGCCCGCAGGTGCAACCCATTCTTTGCATCTGTGAACATTTCTACATCTACGAGCCTTCAACGCACCTGCGATCATCACACCTACGGTTCCCAATCTGCAGGTGCGGACACACCAGAACAGCAGCTCCTGCTACATTTTCCAACTTCAATAACTCCGCTAACCACCCGGAATCACCCCGAGGCCCTCGAGACCTCAACCAAAAATACCAAGAAGTCATATAGCAACATACAAACTTAGTCGAATCTTCGAATCACTCAAAACAACATCCAAACACCATATTACTCTCGGATTCAAGCCTAAGAACTTCTAAAGTTTCAAAATTCGGCAACCGATGCCGAAACCAACCAAACAACGTCCGAATGACCTCAAAACTTGCACACATGTCACGAATGACACTACGAACCTACTCCTACTTCCGAAATTCCATTCTAACCCTGATATCAAATTTTCCACTGCCGACTGAAATCGTCAAATTTCCAATTTTGCCAATTCTAGCCTAATTCTACCACGGACCTCCAAATCACTTTTCGAACGCACACCTAAGACCAAAATCACCTAACAGAGCTAACAAAACCATCAGAATTCAAATCCGAGATCGTTTATACATAGGTCAACATCTGGTTGACTTTTCCAACTTAATTTTCTACTTAAGAGACTAAGTGTCTCAATTCACTCTGAAACCACTCCGGTCACGAACCAACTAACCCGATATAACATAATACAGCTGAATAATACAAAAGAAGTAAAAATGGGAAAAACAGGGCTATAAATCCTGAAACGACCGGTCGGGTCGTTACAGCCAGCTGTAACGATATTGGTACCGAACTTATCTCTCCAATCTCCTTCTCCAGTTTCCTGTATATAGATAGAGGCACTAAATTAATTGAGGCACCAGAATCACATAACGACTTATCAAAATTAATAGTTTCTAAAGAGCAAGGTATAGTAAAACTCCCTGGATCTCCACGCTTTTGTGATAGTTTATTTTGCAATATAGCACTGCAATGCTCTGTGAGCTTGACTACTGAAATCTCCTTTATTTTCCTCTTTTTTGTAAGAATATCTTTCAAGAATTTAGCATAAGAAGTCATTTAAGAGAGCACTTATGTGAATGGTAAGTATACATGAACCTGTTTTAGCATATCCAGAAATTTCTCAAACTTCTTGTCCAACTTTTCTCTCTATAGATTTTGAGGGAAAGGTAGTGCAGGAATATGCTTGCTCTCCTCATGTTCCTCCCTTCTCGGTTTTTCTTCCTTCTTCTTTTTCTCAGCTTTCATCGGACCTTTCTTATTCCTGTCATCATCACTTTTTAGTTGCTCCCCATTTTCTTTTTCAAGTCTCACATATTTTTGGATCGGGGTGGTATCTTTCAATACTTGCCCACTTCTCAAAGTTATATCATTCACTGTTTCCTTGGAATTTCTTTCAGTATCAGTAGAGAGAGTGCGCGAAACCCTCTCAGATAATTTTGTTGCAATTTGTCCCACTTGATTCTTTAAATTTTGAATTGATGCCCCTTGTACTTCAAATTTGTCATAAGTTTTCACAATGAAGGCCTTTATGAGATCTTCTAGACTATATTGATTGGGATGTTGAGGCTGTGAAGTTTTCTCGGAGTACAGATTTCGAATTAATGCCCCTTTATTTCTTATTTTATGTTCATATGTAGTTATGTAACTTACCGGGGTGGTTGGTTTGGTTCTAGGGGTGTTTCGCAATGAATTGGGACACTTAATCCCAAGGTTGGAAGCTTAAGCTGAAAGAGTTAATCGGATATTGACTTATTAGTAAACAAATCTGGAATGGCAATTTGATATATCTGATAGCTTCTTATGGTCATTTCAGACTTAAGAGTATGTCTGGATATTGATTTGGAGGTTTGTAGGTTATTTTTGCTTGAATTGGAAAATGTTGGAAAGTTGAACGTTTGTAAAGTTGAGAAGTTTGATCGAGAGTTGACTTTGTTGATATCGGGCTCAAATTTCGGTTTTGGGAGTTTGAATAGGTCTGTTGTGTCATTTATGACTTGTGTGTAAAATTTGAGGTCAATCGGAGTTGGTTTGGTGTGTTTCGACATTGTTTTTAGAAGCTGGAAGTTCAGTAGTTTATTAGTCTTGAATTAGGGTGTGATTCATATTTTTGATGTTGTTTGATATGATTTGAGTCTTCGACTAAGTTTGTGATATTTTAGGATGTGTTGGTATGTTTGGATGTGTGGGCGTCGGGTGAGATTCAAATTGCTTCAGATTGAGTTTTGGCCTTATAGAACTGTTGATCTGGTGTCTGGTCCAGTCTTCATCACGTTTGCAAAAAAGAGATCGTGTTCGCGTATAGTTGTTCAGGGGCAGGAGAATTTTGTTCTTCATGTTCGCGAAGAAGGCCACACGTTCGTGAAGGTTTAGTGGGTTTGTTCAACTTATTCATGAGAAGGGTTTCGCGTTCGCGCAGAAGGTGATGCCGGCTTGGGCACCTAGCATTTAGCCTTCCTATTCGCTAGAATAGGGGTGCGTTTAAGTAGACATTGGGTTAGAGGTCATCATGTTTGCGACTGGGATGTCGCGTTCGCGTAAGAGGATTTTCTAGCCTGTAATTTTTGTGCTTCACGAACGTGAGGCAATTTCCGTGTTCGCGATGAAGAGAAACTGTGCAGACTATTTAAATTCCTAATCGTGGATTAGAGTATTATTTCATATTTTGACTTGTGGAGCTCGGCTATGGGCAATTGTTGTGAGGGATTTCACTACAGATCAAGAGGTAAGAAAATTTGGATCACTTTTGTCCAATAATATTGAATACCCATTGATTTCTACCCCTAGATTATGGATTTTTAAGGTACAATTTGCGGGATTTTGGACTAGGTATTGGAGAGTAAGATTAGGGGGTGTGAGGGTCAATTTGTGATCAGAATTGGATGATGTTTTGTATGGTTGGACTCGTTATTGAATGGGTGTTCAGATTTTGTAAATTTTGTCAGTTTTCGAAGCGTGGGCTCGGGGTTGACTTTTTGAATTTTGTTAAAGAACTTAGCTTTATTATATGGAATCGATTCCTATATCTTGCATGATTATTGATTTGTTTGTGACCAGATTCGAGTCATTTGGATGTCGATTCGTGAGGCTAGGGTTTGTTGGAGTATTGAGTTGCGCACATTAAGGTAAGTAACACTTCTAAACTTGGTACTAAGGATATGAATCCCTGGAATATGTGTTATATGATTGGTATTGGAGCAACGCAGATGCTAGGTGATAGGCGTGTGGGTGTGCACCATGGTAATTTTCACTCGGTTGACAATTGTGAGCACAAGAAACTATGATACATAATCTGGTTTATCAATGTAATTTAAATGATCTAAGGTACTAAGCATAATTGTTTTTGGTCTACTTAAAAATTTCCATGATGATGACAAGAGGCTATATAATCTTAACAAATGTATAAGAACATGCTCTCATAGTGTGCTGATCACACGACCAACTTATCCAGTTCGAATGACACAAGAGAGATAAAAAAGGGAGAACATATTTTTCCTTATCTCTGAGGAGCTTGAGCACTCCCTTATGTGTGTGTTTGAAATGTAAGTATTATTGGGTTGGGTCCATCAATAAGCGGTGCTAGATGGACCACGAGCCTATTAATTATTTCTTCACGTAGAACCCTAGATCTAGCCTGTATAAACACTATTATGAGTGTTTAAGATATGACCTTTTTATTATAATAAAATGGCTAGAGTTTTAACATAACATAAAACATATCTATGCATAGGAGGGATTAGTGGGCTGTTGATAAAAGGAGTTTATTCACTTCCTGAGGGTTCGTGATGACTAATTGTGCACGTCATGATTACTGCATCTCCGCTTCCGCTAAAAAAAGCTCGTTAATCTCCTAAACAAGTATTTTATATTAAATACTACACTTCATGCGAAGCTTGGACCATGATATATATATATATATGTGTGTGTGTGTGTGTATGTGTGTGTGTTGATCTCATTATAAATATTTGTCAAATTTGTCAATGTCATTATCTTGTATAAATAGGAAGATTGGATGTCAACGATCAAATGGAAGGATGGATGTCTGCCTTTAGTGACTTTATTGGTCATTCCTTCTTTACTTGTTTATTATGGTTTGAAAGTGTTTACCCGTAAAACGGCACAATTAAATTCATAGCGTAGTTTATAGACAAGTAAATGGATTTGATCCCAAAATGATAAATAAATTAAATAAAATGTGAGACTTAGCATTGAAATCGAGATAAAATAGTAGATGGCTTGGTTCCGGGAGCAAGGCTTCCAAAAGCAGCAATATTAATAGCGTTAGACGGAAAATAAAGTATTATTCATCTTAGAATAGTGTGTAGCATAAGTTTGTCAGAATATTCGTATCCTACAATGGTTGTTGAAGCCATTATTTATAGCTATACCTAGGGAACAAGGTCTTAGGATCAAGACCCTCTTAAATTACAATAATGATGGTCATTGATGATTATGTAAGGGCAGGCCATGAATGCCAAAATTCTTTGCAATGGCTGTGTTATTTAATAATGAGGAATATTCTTCATTAAATGTCATTTGGTGACAAACATTTATTTGCTTCTGTTGATTGTGTTCCCTTTGGTATCTTCCCGGTTCCCACTGGAGTTGTTGTCCTCGGACCTGGTTTCTACTCGTTTCATCTTCCATCTACCTCTAGTTCCACATGTCACGCTATCATATGAACATTTAATATAAACTGATTTTACCCTATACAAATAGTCCCCCTGCTTTCTGGTGGCACATCTTTGTCTCACTGAGAAGTTGGTAAATATTCCTTTCATGGTGGAAAATTTTCTGAACCCTTCTGAAAATTTTCTGACGCTTGATAAGACGCACGACTCCTCACAATTAATACTCCAAACACGGGTTACTCCACGATTTAGCAATACTTTTTCTGGTTTTAGCCGTCTATTTCTTTACTTATATGGCCACGATTTTAGCCATCTATTTCTTTACTTATATACCTCATTCTTCTTCTTTTACACTTAATAGTTTCATAAACTCTCTCAACTTCTTTGCATTCAAGTTTTCTCTACTCTCATCTTTTTGTAACCTTCTTCAAAAAACTCTTATCACCTTCTATTGATTATGGCTTCTTTCACTAATCCTTCCAAGAATTTTGGTCTTCGGTGGGGGTCCAAAGAAGAGCAATGAAAAAGAGGCTGATGTTGATGTTAACCCTCCTACAGGGAGCACTATCATTCCCAAACATCTCAATACAACCAAGGACTTTGAAGAGAAGTTCTCTTCTTCAAACTCTCATACTTGGGCTGTTGGCAAATACCCTTCTTCTATTCGCCCTTCTAGTATTCCTACTATGAAAAGGGATTGTGATTGCCACTCCTTAAACATCATCGATCCCGATGGGGTAGAGCGAGTGACCTTCACTAAGAAGGGCTTTACGTATGTTTATAAGTATCCCTTCACACTGGGAACGTTTGTTTTGAGCGGGGGACTTGACCCGATGATTTTGGAACTGTGCCACCAGTATCAGGTTTGTTTGAAGCAGGTGGGCCCTACGGTGTGGCAAACGGTGGCCTGTCTGAGGTGGCCATGCCAGGAGATGAAGGATCCCCTCACTTTGGCTCATATGATGAACCTCTACTCCCCCAAGATCTTTCGTGGGCGAGTAATAAATTTCAGCATGCGTGGCCACCATGCACTGTTTACCATCATAGATGACGATAATGACCATGGATGGATGGAGCGGTTTGTCATTATTACCACTAGGGATATCATCCCGGCCACAACTCCATCCTTCCCTGAGTCCTGGACCCGTTCACGTAAATTCAAAGTCTATCTCTTTTTTGTTTTTTAAAAAGGCAATTTCAGATCATTGCTGACCCTTCTCCTTTCATTATTTCAGCAACTCGGTGAACACACCCAAGGGTTTAAGTCCTGGACCGGTGGGTTTAGAAGATTCTGGACATCACCACGCCTGAGACTCGCCGGTGTAAAGAGGCCCATGTATTGGTGGAGAGCCAAGAATCACAGTAAACTGATTATTGCCTTCATTCTATCATTGTGCATAGGCAAATTGGCTAACCTCACCATTTACTTGGATCCAGGTCTCACGCAGAGTTCTGTTTCCATCCCTGAGGAGGACGTTTTGGTTGATTCAATAGAGGCTGCGAGGTTTTTGAAGGAGGCTCTCACTCGAACAGGTGCCATCAGATCTTCTTTCGGTGCAAGCGCTTCCTTTCGGAGTCCCCGGCCAGAGAATAAGCAACCAAAAAGGTGGTGTTCTTCCTCTGATGAGGGTAAAGATAAGAAAGTGAAGAAAGCACAGACTAAACCTCACTCCTAAATACCCTTAATCACTCACACTTACTCTTCCCTATAGGTTTACGTGCAAATGAGGCACTCACTGTAACTCGAAAATAGCAACAATAACACAAAGGTATATACAATTCTCATAGAGATTATATAGAATACTAGTATGAATATGACATACCAGATAACATCATAGGGATCACAATCCAACCATAAGTGTGTAATACATTGTCAACATCTTCAGCGTACTCAAGAATACTCAAAGAAATCAATTACAGGTACAACCGAAGAGAGGGAACACTAATAGATTATTTTAGGAATCCAAACATTTAGTCATATGATTAAGGAGTAAGGAGACATATACATCTACTGATAAGTTCAAGTTTACAAAAGTCCCTACTCATAATATCTTGACAGCTTATTATACTAAGTTGGAATTAATCAAGGGTTCATTCATAGATTAAGTCTTAATCTCTACTAGATGTATGAGTTGGTAGCCTCATTCAGAATCTTTAAAAAATATTAACAAGGATACTTAAGCAAGAAAATTGATCGTTACATAAGTAGATGACATGATATTTAAAGATTAATTACCTTACTTTCATACTAGGCTTATTAGGAGTTAAGGCATTCACATAAAAACAAGGTAATGCTCTGACATGGCATGTATGCATCAAGAGCTTCCCTTAAATCTATAGGTGAGTCGCAATTGACTTATGTAGGCTTAGCAAGGCTCAGTTTCCCTTATGTGATAGTGCAACATGAGAACATAAGCATGAGTATGAAAAGTAAGCAGGCAGTTTCTTCAATAATATGAATGAGTGCAGAAACCTAGGAGAAGACAATTAAGCACATACAAGATATACACTTATGGTGGAAAATTACAACATGGTAGAGTGTCAAACAACATTTGGTCATACCAACAAGTTCAGTACAGAAGTATAGGACAAGGAAGGTTTCACATGAAATAAGCATGATTCTAATAGTAGGATAATTAGTCCAGTTAAACAGGTGAATATATTAGTCCAAGCATGATGAAGTTTAGCTTAATATGACAAATTCAAGATATGATACACAAATACAACAACTATAAATCCTAATCAAATTCTGTTTCTTAACTTGATCCTTGAAGACAATCTAATCATACTTGGTCTAAGTCAATAGTAGCAGTCGGAGTTCATATAAGATTAGCTGCAACAATTCATTAGAACTTAGTCTAGTTTCATTTCAGAACATATTTAATTTGGGGTGAAGCTCACATATATGGTCACATAATTATGGAAGTTAACAGAAGAAACTTTACGGTGATCTTTCAAGAGGTCTCAGAATCATAGAAGCACATTGGAAGATCGAAAGCAACCCAAACAATGTAAACTGTTATGCTTTAACTAAAATGACAACCATGTATTTAACGTTAAGTTTTCATATATATTTTTAGTTTTGGTTTACCAGATAAATAACCTTAAGTGAATGATACAAATCAACAAGTAACACTAAGTAAAGATCAGTAAAGCAAACTTGAGAACCATAGCAAAATCACCAGGAAAGTCTTAAGTTAGAACAGGTGTAAAGAAGCATTAAGGCTCTTTAGCTAGTTATATAAGTTTTATTAACACACAAATTGCTTAACTTAAATAACATTCATTAAGCTTACTAAGGTAGTCGAATAGTATTAACTTAGTTTCAGGGTATTAAGAAAAACGGTTGGTTTATATGCAAAGCATGATTATCAAAATATAAGTCAATAACAATACACCATGAACCAAAAAAATAATAAGAGAACAACATGGTATACATAATTTTAACAAGAACAATTAAAATAAAGGAAGGGTAGAAGTATATTGACCTTCCTTTGAGCAGCAAACCCAACCAAAGACTCTTTCTTAGTCATTTAGGAATCAAGAACTCAAACTCTGACCAGTGTAAAACTCAGAATCGGAAAGGAATCGGAAGCTAGTTAGAAAATCCTAGCTTTATTTTGCTACTCAAGGCTAAAAATTGATATATCTGTGCTTGTTAAGTAATTTCATGTGTATCTTGTGTTGTTAGGTGAGAGCATTGAAGGCTCCTTTTATAGTGACATTCAATGCCTCTAGGGTTCAACAAAATTAAAAATCAATAGTGGAGAGTGACAAAGAGATTGATAATGCGAGCAAATGAGTGAAAATCAAACAAATCAGAGGGGAAAATCATAGGGATATTTACCTGAGTGGGAGATAGTCGTCGCATGCGAGAAACCATCGGACAAAGACCAAAAACTCATAGGTCATTGAATTTGACCTCTAGTCTTCGAATAAACATAATGAAATGCTCATGCATGCTCTAATTTGGTAGCATCATAAGAAAATATGAATACTTAAGGTTTCATATTTCAGTCTAGGTCTTGAAACTGAGACTTTGAAATTCGTATGATGAAACAGGGAGAAACCACTGAGATTCGCGAGGTCAAAAGAAAAACAGAAATGATTTTGAGTCATGATTCATGGCCTTGCAAGATTTGGTGTAAGGTTTCTGTGACAGATTTGGTCTGGGAGTTGAGAGAAATGAGAGAGTAAGGGGAAAGGGGGCGGCAGGTAAATAGGAGAAATGATTAGGGTTTGGGGGAGATTGGGTTGGTCTCTAAGGGTTTAAACAAGTGGGATTGATCTTGGCCGTTGGATCTACTGATCAACGGCCCTAAGAATTTGGGCATTAAAGGATTAAGTCTGATGGAGTATTAAAATTAAAGGGAAAATGGAGATAAAACGTGAATTGTTGATCTGAGGGATGGACGACTTAGATTGACTTTGCTTCTTTTGTGAGTGATGTTGAAGGGGGACGTGGCAAGTTTTGGCTGGTTCAATGAGAGTGGCCCGGATTGTTTTGGGCCTATTGTTTGGGCCAAAATTGATTTAAGGAATAGGCATTTCGTATGTAATTATGCAATTGCAATTGTAGCCTTTTGATCTTTTACCCGTTTAAAAAATCAATTTAGGTAAACTTAATTAGTTTCAATAAAGTGTAATCATAATTATAATAATCAAGTACACTAATAATTACTGTAATTAGTTAATTAGCTACTAAATATTTTATTTTTCTATTTACTACACTAATTTAGGATTTATTTGAAATAATGGGCTATGTTGCCAAAAAATAAGAAATAACTTTATTAAATTAATTATAAACCTATGTGAGGAGTATGGAAATTATTTTAATAGCTTCAAGAATAGTAAAATAACAATGATAATATGTTTATGATTATATAACTACTAAATCACTAATTACTTAAAAATAGATATTATTAATTAGAAAATATCTTTAACATATTTATTGAAAATCATTAAGTACAAATAAATTAATTTTTAAAATGAGGGTCAAAATTAGTCGTCAACGGTTGCTCCTCTTTGACCGGAGACGATGAAAGAGTTATGGGGAAAAGAAATCGAACCAAGGCCAATTTTGTTCCGACCTTAGGCATACATTGAAGGAATGACATATGGATGTAAGGAAGATTATGAGTTATAGAATTAGGGAAGGAGTTAAGGAAGACTCTGGGAGAATTTGGAGAATGTGATGCTCGCAAAAATTGGCCAGTATGATATTATGATGATACTGCGAGACGAAAAACATTAATGCCTTCGATAGCTCTGAATTGCAGCTTGATTTTAAAGATTTGATGAATTAGAGTTCCACTGATCATTTTTGTGTTTGCGTTTTGATCCTTGGCCTGCTTATGAGTTTGTCGTTCCTCATAGCGTTGTAGCTTGGTTTGTTTCTTAGAAGAAGTTTCACGTCACGATGTTTGGTCCTATAAAAACAAAACATACACACACCTATATATCGTAATGCAAATATGTTAAGATGTAATGTAACTGATGAGGGAATGATGATGCATGGCTACTGACTCGCCCTTATTTGGGATTGGGATGACAGGATACTTGAATTTGACTCGATTGTTAGCCGGGATATGTACCTTTCCACAATTGTCGGAGCGTTAAGTCTCCTCACGTTGGGAGTAGTTGCACTGAAATGTAATGTATCTGTGCGCGATTGGAGTTTTTGACTTGTACATTTCTAGTAAACTGCATGAGCAAGATGTTAAAACATTTTAAGATAAACTATATAAATAAGGAGCATGCCCAAGAGGTACTCTTGACTGCAAACTAATTGCGGCCATCAATAAGCAGAACGTTGGGGACAGGGGTTGCAGCTATCTACTTGAAATGTCTGATATGGCGGAGCGATGGTGTGGAACGCTCCTATTGGAAAAGCGAACAATTTGCTATATACAAGGCTTTGATTGGCAAAGCCGACGACATGATTTGTACAGGATGCTCTGATTGATTGAGCTGATGGTTTGCTATATACATGGCTCCGGTTGGGGGGGGGGCAGCGACTTGCTATATTCAAAGTGCTCCGCTTGGTTGAGCAGACGGTTTTCTATTTACAATAAGCCTCGATCACATCAGCGGCTTGGTTCCAGAATACCTGTAAAAGGATTTGATAGTTAGTCTTTAGATATATGAGGAAAAATTTTAAAAATGAAATAGAGAGGATAGTTATGAGAGAGTATAGGATCTGTCATTGCCCCAGCGTGCCCCAGCATTTCCTTGTATAATGTCGGTCTTGCATTCAAAGAATAATTCTTGGGGGAGGGGGTGTGTTGGTTGTGTTGACCGTAGTCCTGGCTTTACCCCGGGCCCAGTGTGGTTATGCCAATAAATGCAATAGGTGGAATGGAGTTTTCTTTAGAAAACATTTTAAAAATCATCCATTTTTATGGCGAATGCCGTCGTTCCGAATTATGACATGTTTAGAGATTCCCTTAGACATGAACGTTGTTTCTGGAAAATTCTATCCCATTGGTGTCCATTCTCGGAGATTCTCCGGATGACGTAGCTTTTTGCTATTGCGATTGCATCCAAATCTAAATAAATGCGTTACAAAAAGTTTTCCTAAGGTTATGACCGAAACTTTTCAGGTTGCCTAAGTATCCAAAACAGAATCAGGTCAGAACGTAGTTCATGGGCAAAGATAGAGAAATTATGATGATGACCAAGCCTGAGTCATGCAGCCTACGTATCCAAATGGAATCAGGTCAAAACGTAGTTCGATTACAATAGATGCAAAACAATGAGATTGAAAATGAAGTGGCCGAGTCAGACGTAGACTATATACGTATCCAAATGGAATTAGGCCAGAACGTAGTTTAGTTACAATAGATGACTGCATCCGATGAGGATTGCCTACATATTCCTACCAAAGAAAATCAAGTCGTGGTGTAGCTCCGAATACATACAAAATATGTTTGGATTTTCTATTACAAATGAAGAGATGGGAGAGAGAGACCGGACCCTACGTGGGTTGCCTATGTATCCTTCAATGGGAAATCAGGTCGGGCGTAGTTCCGTTACAACCAAAACCCAACCCTACTGTCTTCAAATGTAGTATCTCTTGATTGTGTGTGAGTTGATAGGCTTTGTGCTGACTCTTCCATCCATCTCTGCTAACATCAAAGCTCCCCGTGACAATACTCGATGGACCACGTAAGGACCCTACCAATTTGGCGCAAACTTTCCCTTGGCTCCTTCTTGATGAGGGAATATCTTCTTTGAGTACAACTGACCTGATGTAAATTGATGAGGTTTCACCCTCTTGTTGAATGCACTGGCCATCCTAGTATAATACAGTTGACCATGGCATACTACCTCCATTCTCTTTGTATCAATGTGCAGGAGTTTCTCCCACCTGACCCATATCCATTATGCATCATCTAACTTGGCTTCGTGAATGACTCTCAAGGATGGTATCTCGACCTCTGTGGGTATCACAATTTCATTCATATACCAACATGTATGGCATTGCCCCAGTGGATATTCTCATAGTGGTCTGATAACCTAACAGGGCGAAGGATAACTTCTTGTGCCACTACCTATGATTGTCCACTATTTTTTCGTAGAATCCTTTTGATATTTTTGTTGGCTGCTTCAGTTGCTCCATTCATTTGCGGTCTGTAGGCTATAGCATTATGATGGAAGATTCTGAATCTTTCGCAAATTTTCCGCATGAGATCACTGTTGAGATTGGCTGCATTGTCATTGATGATTGACTCAAGTATCCAGAATCGGTAGACTATTTTTTTACGAACGAAATATGCCACTACTTTCTTCATGATGGCCTTGTATGTAGACGCTTCGACCCATTTGGTGAAGTAGTCAATGGCTACCAAGATGATATGGTGTCCATTTGATACAATGGGCTCTATGGGGCCGATTATGTCCATGCCCCAAATGACAAATAGCCAAGGTGAACCCATTACATTCAACTCATTTGGTGGAACCTGGATGAAATCCCCATGAATCTGGCACTATTGGCACTTCTACACATAGCGAATGCTACCGCTCTCAATGGTCATCCAAAAGTGTTCGACTCTTAAAATCTTCTTGGATAAGGTGAAGCCATTCATCTGAGGTCCACATGTCACTGCATGTACTTCTTCTAGCTATTTGGTTGCTTCAGTAGCATCTATAAGTCTTAACAGACCCAAGTTTGGGGTCCTTCTATACACAACTTCCCCGTTGAGGAAAAGCTTATTTGCTAGCCTTCTAAGTTCTCGCTTCTAACCATTGATGGCATTCTCTAGATATTCTTTTGTTTCCAAAAACCTCTTGATGTTGTAGTACCATGGCTTACCGTCCGACTCTTCATCTACACGGAAACAATGCGCATGCTGATTTTGGACCTCTATCTCAATAGGATCGATGTAATTCTTATCTGGATGTTGGATCATGGATGACAAGGTTGTGAGAGCATCCAAAAACTTGTTATGGATCCTAGGAATGGGTTTAAACTCGTTCTTTGTGAACTTCTTTCATAACTGCTTTATGCAATGCATGTACGAAAGGATCATGACATTCCTTGTAGTTCATTCTTCTTGAACTTGATGTATCAACAAACTAGATTCTCTTATGACTAGAAGCTCCTTGATGTTCATGTCGACTGCCATCCTGATCCCAAGGATGCATGCTTCATGATCGTCCATATTATTGGTGTAGGGGAACTTTATCTTTGCTGATGTTGGGTACTGTTGTCCTGATTCTGAAATTAAGACCGCCCCGATTCCTATTCCTTTGAAATTTTCCGTTCCGTCGAAGAATATTCTCTATCCTAGGTATGACTCTACGATGCCTTCTCCAGCGAACAAAACTTCTTCATCTGGAAAGTATGTAGTGAGTGGCTAATAATCCTTGTCCACTGGCTCTGTAAGGTGGTCGGCTAAATCTTATCCTTTGATGGCCTTCTGCATTATGTATACAATGTCGAACTCGCTGAGAAGAATCTGGCCATTTGGCCAGCTTATAAAAGATGTTCTTGAGCGGGTCGAGCTGGGATATTAGATATGTGGTGTATGTTGTCATGTAGTGCCTCAACTTCTGGGGGATCATAGCCAAAGCGCAGTAGGTTCGTTGTATCAAACCGTATTTAGCTTCACATGGTGAAACTTCTTGCTCAGGTAGTAGATAGCCTGTTCTTTCCACCCAGTCTCATCATGTTGTCCCAACAGGCATCCAAATGCATTGTCCAAAACAAACAAATATAATAATAATGGCTTCTCGGGATTGGGGGAACAATACCGGTGGATTGGATAGTTACTCATTGATCTTGTTGAAGGCTTTCTAACACTCTTCTATCAATTATTTAGGAACATCCTTTATCAGTAGCTTGAAGATAGGCTCACAAATTATCGTAGACTGGACTATGAATTTGCTAATGTAATTTAATCTGCCAAGGAAACTCATTGCATCCTTATTGCTCTTAGGCAGCGGTAAGTATTGAATGGCTTTGATCTTTGAAGGATCCAACTTTATCCCTTTCCCTCTCACGATGAAACCTAACAGTTTCCCAGCGGGGACATCGAATGCATCCTTTGCGGGATTCAACTTCAGACTGTACCTCTACAAGCATTCGAAAAACTTCTTCAGGTCGTCCAAATGTTCTTCACTCTTATGAGATTTGATGATGATGCCATCCACATATACCTTGAGTTCTTTTTGGACCATGTTGTGAAATAGGATCGTCATGGCCCTCATGTAAGTAACACCAACGTTCTTGAGGCTGAATGGCATGACTCTATATCAATAAACTCCCCAAGGCCTAGTGAATGATGTCTTCAATGCATCTTCTTCATGCATTAGAATCTGATGGTACCCAGCGAAACAATCCATGAATGAGTACAACTCGTGCTTCGCACAATTATTGATGAGGATGTGAATGTTTTGTAAAATAAAATCATCCTTTGGACTGGCCTTGTAATGATCTCAATAGTCCACACATATCCTAATATTCCCATCCTTCTTTGCAACCAGTATGATCTTTTCCAACCATCTCGAATAATTGGTGACCCTCACCACCTTTGCCTCAATCTACTTGGTCACTTCTTTTATCCTCAAACTCAAATTCATCTTGAACTTTCTGAGTTTTTGTTTGACTGACGGTCTGGCAGGATCGATGGGCAACTGACACAAAATGATGTTTCTACTAAATCCGGGAATGTCGTCATATGATCACACAAATACGTCGATGTATTCTCGGAAGAGATCGATTAGTTTTTCTTTCTGCTCTGCTTCTAAATGGATGCAGATTCGAGTTTCTTTCACATCTTCTTGGCTTCCCAAGTTGATTACTTCTGCCTCTTCAAGGTTAGGCTTTTTCTGGCTTTCCAATTACTCAACCTCTCATGGGAGATTATATAGTATTATGCTTTTGTCGTACTCCTCGTAGTCTGGATCACTTTGCTCAAGGGTTGCATTACATGTCATGATTATGGAGTGCGGTTTTTTATCGTTCTGATTACTAAGAAGAAAAACTAAGTATAAATGAAGCAATAAATAAGTTTGTAATAATTTTAAGAAAGCAATTCTTTTTATTTCATCAAAGGGAACTTCTAAGTGTTCAAGGAGGCGAATGACAAAAGAGTACAGGCATGGTTCAAGCCTCAATTGACCGTGCATTGTTTTCCAAAAAATTTACAATTCTACACTACCAAGACTCTGGCGATCTAGAGACGGGATGTCAGTCCAATTCTGCAAGTCCTCCCCTAGTCCGGCATCCCGAATGTTTGGCGTCTTGATATAAATTGTATCACAGCATTCCTCAATCATGGTCACGAATACCCTTCCCATTCCATCAACGATGTCATCCTCTAGTGTTGAGATATGACCCAGAACCAAAACACGTTCTGGCAGAAAAGTCTTTTTCTCGAAGCCACTAGTGTAACTCTTTCCAGTTGGAGGCTGGTACCCTAAACTGACTCTACCTTTCTGTCCTATTGGCTCGATTGACTCCATTATCCCATCTGATCGGGCTCCTATCATGTTCCCTGGTCAGTACCCGTAGTTCATCATTTCTCTCATAGCCATCTTTGATCTGTATGGTGATTGCATAGCTAGATTCTGCTCAGTCTCCTCCATCTCTACAGCCTGCATAATTTCGACCACGTGAAAAGTGACCCCGTCTAATCCTTCAATGAACGGAATTTCTTGTTCTTGATAAGCCGACTGGCTCCATTCGCCGTGAACTACAATATCTTGAGAACCCCACTCGAACTCCATGAATAGAATTGCCCCTACCATAGGTATCCATGGTCTTTCCAACAATAGTTCCTATGAGGATGAAATGTCTATTACTTGAAACAATATTGGTAACTTAATTGGTCCAATCTGCAGAGCTAAGTAAATTTCCCTAATGATGTCTTTCTGTGACCCGTCGAAAGCTCTCACCCTCACATGGCTTTCTTTCACTTCTCTTAGAGGAATACCCAATGCTCGTAGAGTAGAGAGCGAGCGAATATTGAGTCTAGATCCTCCATCAACAAGTACTCGGGACACCTGTTTATCTACGTATTTGACGGTGATGTGTAAAGCTCTATGGCGGCCCACGCCTTCTACTGGACGTTCATCTCTTCGGAAGGTAATCATGTTCGCCTATACCATCTTCCTGATGGTCGCTGCTAGTGCCTCATTATTAGTGTTGCTCGGCACGCTCCCTTCACTTAACACTTTTATCAAGGCATCTTTATGACTGTCAAAACTCATTAGAGAGTCCATGATCGATATATGTGCATGCGTTTTCTTCAATTGCTCCTCCACGGAGTATTCTTTAGCTGTCATCTTATTCCAAAATTATGCGGCCTCAATATCTATTATATTCCTCCTCTAAATTGACAAGCTCGAATCACACACTTAAATTATGATCGTTTATCAAATATAGTACTCCCTTCATTCCAGTTTATGTGAACCTATTTCCTTTTTGGTCCTTTCAAAAAAGAATGACCCCTTTCTAAATTTGGAAATAATTTTGCTTGAACTTACAATCCTACCCTTAATGAGAAGCTTTTTTTAACCATACAAATACTCCGGGGCCCTTTTTGACTTGTTTAGGACCATAAATTCCAAAAGTCTTTGTTTTTTCTTAAACTCTGTGCCCAGTCAAACAAGGTCACATAAATTGGAACGGAGGGAGTATAGTATAATATCGTATCTACAGGGATTGGATTTAAATAGCATTCTCGTAGTTTTTTGCTTGATTGCAATCCAAGATGATCAACAATTGAGATTTATAAGATGTCTAACTAAAATTAACTAAGAATCTAAAGTTATTGACTAATGACAATCGAAACAAGGAATTAGCAAAGAAGGTTATCAGTGGCAGAAGATAGGGTTTTGATAGGATAGGTGCAAGATAATTGTTCGGGATCTAACTCTAGATAATTCACTTCTAATGTTCAAGTGAGTCTCTCGAATTCACTCAATTATTAGTTCAAACGTTCAACAAAAACTCTCTGGATTAAGTCTTAACCTCACGAGATGAACCAATTGAAGCGTTGTGAAGATATGCAAGAATGCATAGTGGATTGATATTTAAGAAAACCTCTTTCGATTATTCTCCTAACTATGTTTAATCAATGATTCAACTAGCCTTTTTCGATTACTAAGAATAATTAATGAACCCAACCAACAATATAGTGCAAATATATCACAAGTTATGCCTCTCTCGATTACATGAACTAGTGAATATAGATGCAACAATTAAATCATCCAAAATGATTCAATACATAAAACTAGAGTTATAATCCACAAACAATCATCAATACACTAAATCCATCAAACCCTAAAGGAAACTACTCCATAGATATGGAGAAATTCATCACAAATAAAATTAAAGTATAGGAAAACATAAATTCAATCCAAACTCGGGTCTTGAGTGAGAAAGGAATGATGAAATCCTTGTACTTGTGTTCTTCCCACTCCTTCTTAGCCTCCTTAGGTCCAAAGTCTGTCAAAAGTCCAGAAAAATAAGGTTTTCCATGTATTTACACCAAATAGAAATGACTTTCTCCTAGCTGAAATACGACATTGGTTCTGTAAAACTTACATAGGGGCACCGTATGCGGTGACGCGCCATGCGGGGCATCAGTGGGGAAATCCAGAGAGCTCAACAATTGATAGGCAGTAGGATTTGGGAAGCCGCAGCACCCCACACGCCGCGATTGTGGAGTTTTCTCAGAGTACGGATGTTTGCTTGCTTTTTGACATCCATACTTGGTACTCGACCCCCGAACACGATCCAGGCTTAATCCCTTGGGCTTTTACTTAGTCTTCAAATCTACAAATAGCTCGAATTAGCTCCACAAAATCTACATAGCTCGGGATCTCTCCTACAAGGCATAAAACTTACAATAAGTGCAAAATACTATCAATTAATACTCAAACACATATAAAGTGCAATGAATTAGAGTGCAATAAGCGACTAAAATATTAGATTATAGCCTACCATCAACACCCCACACTTAAACCATTGCTCGTCTTAGAGCAATCAAACTACACTTCATATAAACACGACCTTTTTAAACAACTCTCATAATCATCATACCAAGAATATTTAAAACACATTAAGTACAATACCGTAACATCATTGGTTCAAGATTTGACTCAAAAGCACCAAGTATTTTTCACAACCCGCTCACTTACTCTAACACAGAGGTCAACGGCATTATCTTTCCTTCATGAATCAAGTGCCCTTCCACAAGAATAGAGAGTAGTTCAACGCATAATAAAATTTAAGAACGATCAACAGCTTAAGATAGAAAGAATTCACTCACTCTCAGAAACAACATTCATATGCCACAAACGATATACCATAGGATTTCCCGTAGTGTACTATTCTACTAATTGAGCTCATTCAGTCAAGGATCAAGTAGGACTTTAATTCGTTGTAATGTAGGCTACGGGATGGGTAGGATACTTTTGGATATAAGAGTGACTACACCTCCCTAAGCACTTTAATACATACAATTAATCATTCAAAACCCCACATTTATGTCAAACCAAAACTCCACATTCACATCAATATACATTAACTCACTACTTCTTTAAGCACAAATACTCAAGAGTCACCACTATCAAGGAATATTTATTGATCCAGACATAATATTTTTGAGTACACCACGAATAATGACCCATTAGAATCAAAATTAAATCATTTCACTCCTCCTCAAGTCTCCTTATCATTGGTATCAGGATCTGCCCATTGTACTCATCTTCATACAGTGTCGTCCTCGTCCAGAGAGGTACATCCTGAATCAAACCAAACTTCTAGAGAACTCCCAGGGGTGCATATGGATGAATACTTTCGAGTCCTATCAGCTCGATGAAACACTTCTAGGGAGTCCTTAAAATTGCCCTATCGCTCAGCCACGAAAGCTTCCAATCTATCCATTATTCGCTCAAGTTTGTCAGCATATCTCTCCATTATTTCTGTCTGTGCGAGGAGACTCAATGCCCCATTATTTCATGGTGACTCTGAATCATATTGCTAACACCCACACAGTATTCAATTGTGGCCTCTCGTTGAATGAAGTGCTCTGTGGCCCATATTTGAAGTAACAAGTTACAGCCCTTTAAGAAATCGTATCCCCGGGAACATGCAGACAATGCTATAAGAATTTCTGCCAATATCATAGGTATCAAAGTGTCTTGGAGGTTTCCCCGGAAAATTTCCAAGACCACAGGCAAAGAGTTGATGTTGATTCGTCCTCTCCTTTGTGGTAAAACCAGCAATCCTAGCAACGCCAAAGAGAAGGTTATGAGGCGGAGACTTTCCCAGGTATCTTGATCACACTGAAACATTCCCAAGTACCATTCGTAGCTCTCTTGATGTCCAAACCTGTCAAACAATTGGTCCGGGCTTACCCGTCCATCTTAAATGTTCCTCACACTCTGACGACCTGCCAAACCTAATGCATCGAGAACCCTGTAGCCGGGCATGGTAACCGGTTGTATCAGCTTTCTCCTACTAAATGGCAGCTCTGTGGAGCTGGTAACTTCTTCCAACATTGGCACAAATTCACAGTCAGCGAACTTGAAAACCACTTTGGTCGGATCCCAGAATTCTATCAGCAAATGGGTAAGACCCCTATCGGCCTAGATGTTCAGTAAGGCAGTCAATGCTCCTAGGTGCGTCCTGATTTCGTCTCCATGCTCTCGATGGATGTTCTTCCACCATTGCTTCAACTTATGTGGCGCTCCCATGACCATATTGATTTCAGGGACGTTCTGGTTGATTTTCATTTTTAAAATGGGTAGAAAGGGTTTAATAAGTGTTTGCTCTGGATATTTAGTGTCTCGTCATGATTGGTTCATCATTCCACAATAGTTATGTCATTGGGTGCATGACCCGTTGACATTAGGGTGGCTTTCCTATTTGTGTGTCAATGCTAAGGACAGACGCACCTAAGGTTTATACAGTATGACTGATGTTTTCTATAGTAGAGTGTTTCCTTGAGTTGGGTTGAATACGGCGAGAAGTTATGTCAGATGACCTGACAAAGCCATTCTCTAAAACTAAGGAATTTTGATAGAACGTTCGGAGGGGTGTAAAAGACAACCCTCGATTGCCATTGTGTATGATAGTGTACGGACAAGACTCGATAGGAAAGAGTGTGATGACAAAGTATATAAAGTGGTAATAGATAGTGGGATGTTAGTAATAACATTGAAGCAAGCAATTAAGTACATAATGAACAAGTAAACATGTAAGAACATATTTTCAAGTTAAGAACAATTAAAGCAGTATATATAAATATTTTTTCTTAAATTCTAGGTTTAGTCTAAGTTTGCTAAGGTCAGAACCTAAGTGTAGTCCCTAATAGAGTCGCCATGTTGTTGCACCCTTATTCTGCACGAGTCAAAACAAGATTCAACTCGTGGTTTCCCTGTTGATGATAAAGGAGAGTCACCACCTAATATTTAAAGGTACACTAAGGTACCTATTTAATTGTTGAGATCATTATACTATTAGTTTGCTAACCAATAAGATTTGGGTAGGGTTCTTGTTATTCTAAAGGGAAGGTATTAGGCACCCCTAGAATCTACCTAAGGTAGCTCCATACGACTTATACTAGGTTTAGAAAATTAAATATCTATATTCTACTTGTTTAGTGCTTGAAAGTGTATATCTAACTCTATGGCATGTTTAAAACTTATCATTTTGAAAGGAAGATAATATAAGTACTTTTAAAAGAGAGTATAGGCTTTACTTAATAAAATCCTTTGAAAAATATGTCTAAATAATTGGAAGAACATTAGAAGTGTATTTATAATGTCTATGTTTGTAAACTTGCAAACATGGCTAGGTTTTAATATACATTATCTTTGAAATAAAATGGTTAATTGTGTAACTTTAGTAAAGTAAGGCTATTTAAAGTAGGCTTTAGATATACCTTAAGAACAATTTCAAATCTTGTACCCATGTTTTAGAAGAAAATCCTTTGAGGTCTCCTTGACTTCAACTGCGTTCATTTCGGTTTGTAGAAAACTTGACCTTGAAAATCGTTTTCCTAATTTGGCTTTTAAAGAAAAGGATTGTAAACTTCTAAATCTGTTCTTGAACTTCAAAGAATTCCATGAAAAGGATTAGTGTAAATGAAAGTGAAAACCATATAGCAGAAGTAATTAAGTATATTGAAGTTACTTAACTAATGTAAGAGACAACAATTGCTTTTAATTTTACCTATGGTTTTAGGCTTGCAAGAGACAACAATTGCTTTTAATTTTACCTATCGTTTTAGGCTTTCTTAGGCTTCAAAAGTAGTTCAAAGATAATAAAGAGAAAGTATTCACTCAATATTATCAGTGTTATATATACATACGGGCAAAAGCAAGTTATGTAAAGCAATAAAGAAAAAGGAATTTGACTCATGGTTTGGGCCTGAAGAATGTTAGGCACAGCGGACAACAAACAGCAGCAGCAGCTTTAGTGACTTCTGACTCAGGGCTGGAACTTGGGCCTGAGTTCTTGAGAACTCAGCAGGCCTAGTTCGTTCACATGTGCAAAAAATGGAAAGGAAGACATTATTGATAAGGACCAAGATAACACTTACATGCAAATAAGACCAACGTAAAGCCCAAATAAAAACTGTAACAACAGCTTGTGATTAATAATGCAAGTAACATGAAATCAAATTGAGTAAACAAATCCTCAGTGAAGCCTTTCCTTTATTGAGTACTAATCTTAAAAGAATTAATAAATGTTAATGATTAAGAGCTTAAGGTAAAGTCTCATTCAAGGACAAGACACCCTTTGGATCCCTGGCACTTCAGAGTTCACAAGGGTCTCACGAATCCTGAGCAGTGCTTGTGTCAGGGAGGGCATCTCAACCACAAACTAAACCTTACTCCTAAATACTCTTAACCACTCACACTTAATCTTCCCTATAGGTTTAAGTGCCAATGAGGCACTCACTATAACTCCAAAACAGCAACAATAGCATAAAAGTATATACAATTCTCAGAGAGATTATATAGATTAGTAATATGAATATGAGATAACAAATAACACAATAGGGATCACAATCCAACCACAAGTGCGTAGTACACTTTCAACATCTTCAACATACTCAACAATGCTTAAAGAAACCAATTACAGGTACAACCAAAGAGAGGGAACACCAACAGATTATTTTAGGAATCAAAACATTAAGTTATATGATTAGTGAGTAAGGAGACACATACATCTACGGATAAGTTCAAGCTTTACAAGAGTCCCTACTCATAATACCTTGATAGCTTATTAGAATATGATTGAATTAATCAAAGGTTCATTCATAGACTAAGTCTTAACCTCTACTAGATGTATGAGTTGACAACCTCATTCAGAATCTTTAAAGATTATTAACAAGGATACTTAAGCAAGCAAATTGATATTTACATAAGTAGATGACATGATCTTTAAATATTAATAACCTCACATTCATACTATGCTCATTAGGAGTTAAGGCATTCATATAAACACAAGGTAATGTTCTTACATGGCAGGTATGCATCAAGAGCTTCCCTTAAATCTATAGGTGAGTCATAGTTAACTTATGTAGGCTTAGCAAGGCTCAGTTTCCCTTATGTGATAGTGCAACATGAGAATATAGGCATGATTATGAAAGGTAAACAGGAAGTTTCTTTAATAACATGAATGAGTGCAAACACCTAGTAGAAGAACAAAAGATATCCTTAAGAAATGAAAGACTACAACATGGTAGAGTGTCAAACAGTATAGGGTCAAACCAACAAGTTCGGTACATAAGTATAGGACAAGGAAGGTTTCACATGAAATAAGCATGGTTCTAATAGCAAGATAATTAGTCCAATTAAAAAAAGTGAATGTATTAGTCCAAGCATGATAAAGTTTAACTTAATATGACCAATTCAAGTGATGATACACAAATACAACAACTATAACTCCTAATCTATCACGACCCAAAATTCTAACCTGTCGTGATGGTGCCTATTGTGGTAGTAGGCAAGCTGACATTTAAAAATATTTCCAACACTTTTAACAGAAAGCGAATTAAAGCAGTTTAAACAATAAAAGTTTTCATAAGCGGGATAGAAATCCATAATACAATGCCGGAATTCCCAACATCGAGGTGTCACTCAGTACACTAGCATATATACATCACAAGTCCGGAAACTATTGTCTATGATAATCTGAAACTAAATACAATAAGTGAAAAGATAGGGAAGGAGAAACAAGATCTGCGAAACGCCAAGTAGCTACCTCGATAGCCTTCAAGAATACGAACTCCACAACTCAGCAACCGCCGTGACCGGAAGCACCTGGGTCTGCATACGAGGTACAGGATGTAGCGTGATTAGAACCAATGCAGTAAGTAACAAGACTAAATAAAGAACTAAAAGTAGTGACCAGCTTCACAGTTGTAGTTTAATTACAGTGACTTCAACATAGGAAAGTAGGCATGCTCTCAAGTTCGATAAATCAGATCAAACAGTTACATCATGACAAGTTTAAATGAAACAGAGTATAATATCTTTCAGAAATTTCAAGATAGTGATACATGGAAGTTAAGTGCAACAATAATGAAATCGAATGCATCCTTTCAGGGCCATAGTCACTCAGCCCTCTCATTCACTCAGAACTCGGCACTCGCACTCAGTAGGTACCTGCGCTCACTGGGGTGTGTGCAAACACCGGAGGGACTCCTTCAGCCCAATCACTATAATCCGCAAGGACAACTCACGTGCTATAGTATAACATCTGAATCCGCATGGACAACTCATGTGCTATAGTATAATATCTGGATCCGCACAAACAACTCACGTGCTATGGTATCAATATCTCACAATCAGGCCCTCGGCCTCACTCGGTCATTAATATCTCCAATCTCTAGGGATCTTAGTGATCATGAAAGTCAGCCCCAACAGAAATAATATAATGTGTCAACAAGGAACAATAGAGACTAAAACAAAATAAACAAGTAAAACTGTGATTGAGTACAAAACAATAATTTAGCAGATAATTCAACATGTACACGACCTCTATGAGTCTCTACAGTGCCCACACATAGTCTAAACATGATTTCTAACATGATTTATGGTTCAGTTTCTCTACTACATGGAGAATGTACATATAAAGACAGATTATTCAACTACACGGTTCCACGAAATTTGACCAAGTCACGATTCCTACGGTGCACTCCCACACGCCCGTCACCTAGCATGTGCTTCACCTCAAAACCAAATACATGACACGTAATATGGGGTTTCATACCCTCATAACAAAATTTAGAACTGTTACTTACCTCAATCCGAGCAAATCTCTACTCCAACGGACCCTTGCCTCTAAAAGAATTACCTCTGAATTCCTTGAATCTAGCTATAAATAATGCGATATAATCAATACGGGCTAAAGGAATCAACCCTATAAGAAAATGCTAATTATTAATCAATATCAATAATTGGCTCAGAAGCCGGCCCCGGGCCCACATTTCGAAATTGGATAAAAGTCACAAAACCCAAAACCCACTCAACCACTAGTCTAACCATACCAAATTTATCAAAATTCGACACCAAATCGTCACCCAAATCCCCAGATCTAACTCTCTAAAACCCTAGCCTCAAACTCCCAATATACACCTTAAATACATACAAACTAGGTGGGAAAATCAATGGGGAAGCAATATTATTGATCAAAAATGACCACAAGGGACTTACAAGAATCCCCTCGAAAAACTCTCTCAAAACTCGCCTAAACCGTGCTTGAAATATTTGAAATGAAGCTAAAATCACGAACCCTTGTATTTAACTTTCTGTCCAGCATTTCCGCTTCTGCGGACACTTAATTGCATCTGCAGTGATGCAAAAGCGACCAAATTTCCACTTCTGTGGTGAACCACTGGAGCTAGCCCTCCGCTTCTGTGGTCCTCGCCTCGCATCTACGCAACCTTAGGTGCGGCATTCCCCCTCGCACCTGCGATACCTCCGCTTCTGCGCCCTTAACGCCTCATCTGCGACCACGCAGGAGCAGAAATAACCTCGCACCTGTGAACTCTCCTCACTTCCTCCTTGGCCTTTTCTTCGGCTCCCTTCTCGCTTCTACGAGATCGCACCAGTGATCCCCACTCTGCAGGTGCGATTACACTACAAGCTGGTGAGCTTCAACATTCCCTGAAACTTCAAATCGATCTGATAACAATCCGAAATCAACCCGAGGCCCTCGAGACTTCAACCAAACATACAAACGCGTCCTAAAATGCGATACGAACTTAGTCGGGCCCTCAAATCACCTCGAACGACATCAAAAATACGAATCGCACATAGATTCAAGCTTAATGCATTTTGAACTTCCAATTTCTACAACTGACACTGAAACCTATAGAAACACGTCCGGTTGACCACACATGTTGCACACAAGTCACATTTGACATTATGGACCTACTCCAACTTCCGGAATCAGAATCCGACCACGATATAAAAAAGTCTACTCCCGGTCAAAATTTCCTAAAATTCCAATTTTTGTCATTTCAAGCCTAATGCCACTAAGGACCTCCAAATCACAATCCGGACATGCTCCTAAGTCCAAAATCACCTAACAGACCTAATAGAATCATCAAAACTCTGTTCCGGAGTTGTTTACTCAAAGATCAAAATTCGGTCAATCATTTTTATTTAAGCTTTCAACCTTGAGACTAAGTGTCTTATTTCATTCTGAGATCACACCGGAACCGAACCGAGTACCCCGGCAAGTCACATAACAACAATAAAGTACAAAATGAATAATAAATGGGGGAACGGGGCTACAACTTCTCAAAACAATCGTCCGGGTCGTTACATCCTCCCCCACTTAAACAAACGTTCATCCTCGAACGGGTCTAGAAATATATCTAGAGTCTCAAATAGGTGTGGATATCTGCTCCACATCTCCCACTCGGTCTTCCAAGTAGCCTCCTCAACTGGATGACCTCTCCACTGCACCTTCACTGAAGCTATGTCCTTTGACCTCAACATAAGAACCTGCCAACCCAAAATGGCCCCCAGCTCCATATCATAAGTCAAATCACAATCCTACTTAACTGTGCTAAAATTCAAAACATAAGACTGATCGCTAACATACTTTCGGAGAATAGAAACATAAAATACTGGATGCACACTTGACAAACTAGGTGGAAAGGCAAGCTTGTAAGCCGCCTCCCCAATCCTCTAAAGTACCTCAAATGGCCCAATATACCGAGGGCTAAAGTTGGCCTTCTTCCCGAACCTCATAACACCCTTCCTGGGTGAAACCTTGAGTAGTACCTTCTCCTCTACCATGTAAACAACATCATGGACCTTTCTATTGGCATAACTCTTCTGTCTGGACTGCGTCATGCAAAGCTGCTCCTGAATTAATTTAACCTTATCCAAAGCATCCTGAACCAAGTCAATACCCAACAGCCTAGCCTCACCAGGCTCAAACCAATCCACCGGAGATCTACACTGTCTCCCATACAAAGCCTCATATGGAGCCACTTGAATGCTTGACTGGTAGATGATGTTGTAGGCAAACTCCGCGAATGGCAGAAACTGATCCCACGAACCCCCAAAATCAATGACACAAGCGCGTAGAATATCCTCCAATATCTGAATAGTGTGCTCAGACTATCCGTTCGTCTGAGGGTGAAACGCTATGCTCAATTCAACCTGGGTACACAACTCTCACTGCATGGCTCTCCAAAACTACGATGTAAACTGGTGCCCCGATCTGAAATGATGGACATTGGCATGTCGTGGAGGCGAACAATATCTTGGATCTAAATCACAACCAACCGCTCCGAACTATAATTAGTACCAACTGGGATGAAGTGTGCGAACTTGATCAGCGGATCCACAATCATCCAAATAGCGTCGAACTTCCTCGAAGTCCGTGGGAGCCCAACTACAAAATCTATGGTGATCCGCTCCCATTTCCACTCTGGAATCTCTATCCTCTGAATCAATCCGCCTGGTCTCTGATGCTCATATTTCACCTACTGACAGTCAAGGCACCGAGATACAAACCCCCACTATATCCTTCTTCATTCTTCTCTACTAATAATGCTGCCTCAAGTTATGATACATCTTCGCGGCACCCGAATGAATGGAATGTCGCAAACTGTGGGCCTCCTCAAGAATTAACTCACGTAGCCCATCTATATTAGGCACACAAATCCGAGCCTGTATCCTCAATATTCCATCAGTCCCAATAGTAACATCTCTGGCATCACTGTGCTGAATCGTATCCTTAAGAACAAGCAAATAAGGGTCATCATGTTGGTGCTCTCTGATGCGATCATATAACGAAGACCGAGAAACCACACAAGCTATAACCCGGCTGGGCTCCGAGACATCTAATCTCACGAACTGGTTGGCCAAGGTCTGAACATCAATTGTGAGAGGTCTCTCACCAATATGAATGAATGCAAGGCTACCCATACTCACTGCCTTTCTACTCAAGTCATTGGCCACCACATTGGCCTTCCTGGGATGATACCAAATAGTGATATCATAGTCCTTTAGCACGTCCAACCATCTCCACTGCCTCAAATTTAGATCCTTCTATTTGAACAAGTGCTGGAGACTCTGATGATTTGTAAACACATCACAAGACACACCGTAGAGATAATGCCTCCAAATCTTCAATGCATGAATGATGGCAGCTAACTCTAAATCATGGACGGGATATTTCTTCTCATGAGGCTTCAACTGACGTGAAGCATAAGAAATCACTCTACCTCCCTACATCAAGACACACTCAATACCGATCCGAGAAGCATAACAATATACTATATAAGAATCAGAAGCTGAAGGTAGAACTAGAACTGGAGCGGTGGTCAAGGCAGTCTTAAGCTTCTGAAAGCTCTCCTCACACTCATCCGACCATCTGCAAATAGCACCCTTTTGAGTCAATTTGTTCAAAGGCAATGCAATAGACGGGAAACCCTCCACGAAGCGAAGATAATAACCGGCCAGGTCGAGAAAGCTCCGAATATCCGTAGCTGAGGATGGTCTGGGCCAACTCTAAACCACTTCTATCTTCCTTGGATCGACCTGAATACCCTCATTGGACACCGCATGCCCCAATAATGCCACTAAACTAAGACAAAACTCACATTTGGAGAACTTAGCATAAAGTTTTTCCTCCTCAACCGCTGCAACACAATCCTCAAATGTTGGGCATGCTCCTCCTAGCTATGAGAGTATACCAGGATATCATCAATGAACACTATGACAAACGAGTCAAGATGAGGGTGAAATACAATGTTCATTAGGTGCATGAATGATGTAGCAGCGTTGGTCAGCCCAAAAGACATCACAAGGAACTCATAATAACCATAACGGGTCCAGAATTCTATCTTTAGAATATCTGAGTCCCGAATCTTCAACTGGTGATACCTAGACCTCAAGTCAATCTTAGAGAACATCCTCGCTCCCTGAAGCTGGTCGAATAGATCATCAATGCGCGGCAAAGGATACTTGTTCTTGATTGTAACTTTGTTCAACCACTTATAATCAATGCACATCCTCATAGTACCATCCTTCTTCTTCACAAACAAAACCGATGCACCCCAAGGCGAAACACTAGGCATAATAAAACCCTTATCAAGGAGTTCCTGAAGCTGCTCCTTCAATTCCTTCAACTCAGCCGGTGCCATACGATAAAGTGAAATAGAAATGGGCTGAGTACCCTGCACCAAGTCAATACCAAAATCAATATCCATATCCGCCCGACAGGTCTGCATGAAACACATCTGGAAAATCTCGCACCACTAGAACAAAATCAATAGTAGGAGTGTCAGCAACAACATCTCTTACAAAGGGAAAATAAGATAAACAACCATTCCCAACCATCTGTTGGTCATTCAAATATGAAATCACTCTGCTGAGAACATAGTCTAGAGAACCTCTCCACTATATCCTTGGCAACCCCAGCATTGCCAATGTCACGGTCATAGCGTGACAATCCAGAACAGCATGACATAGAGACAGCCAATCCATACCCAAGATCACATCGAAGTCCACCATACTAAGCAATAAGAGATCAGCTCTAGTCTCCAATCCCCCAATAGTCACTACACATGACCGATATACACGGTCCACAACAATAGTATCGCCCACTGGCGTATATACACGAACAGATAAAACTAAGGACTAATGGGGAAAATCCAAATAATGAGAAAAATACGATGATATATACAAATAAGTGGAACCAGGGTCAAATAATGCAGAGGCATCCCTCTGGCATACTGAGACAATACCTGTGATCACTGCGTCGGAGGAAACATCATCTGTTCTGGCAGGGATAGCTTAGAATCGGGCCTGACTGGCCTCCCCCTCTAGGGCGGCCCCTAGTAGACTAAGCCTCACCCTGAGCTGGCTAAGTGAGTGGCGTAACTGCTGGTGCTGGTGCCATCGGCCGAGAACTCTACTGTGGAGCCCCACTCAACAACCTAGGGCAATCTCTCTTGATATGACCAAAGTCTCCGCAATCGAAACAACTCCTCCTCTGACGAAATTGCTACTCCCGATAACCCGAGTAATTACCTATAGAAACTTGACCAGATAAGGCATGGTGAGAACTCTACGCTAGTAGTGCACTAAATGAAGACTGGGCAAAGTGAGCACTGTAAGAACCGTGGCTAGCTGATGTGCCACGATGAGCTGGACGAGTTGTCTGAGTGGGCCAATAAGGACGACCCCTGCTATGGTAGGACTATCCCCCAAAAAGTACACCACCAAAACCGCCCAAACCTCTAGGCCTCTTGGCTTCCCTCTCACCATGCTCCTGGATATGAACCATCTCTATATGCCGAACAAAGTCAAGCACTTCGTCAAAAGTGGCACCAGATACCCTCTCTATAGTCATAATCAACCGCAACTTATATATTACGCCATTAATGAAACTCATGATCCTCTACCTGTCAGTGGGAAACCTTATCTTCTACTGGATCACAGACATGCCATCCTGCCGAAGCTGCTCAAACTATCTGCGCAACTCCTCCATGTGAGACTGCGGCACGAACTTCTTCAAGAAGAGAACGGAGAACTCCTACCATGTATGTAGTGCTGCACTGACCGACCTGCGCCTCTCATAAGTCTCCCACCATCTGAAGGCATCCCCAAAAAATTGAAAAGTAGTGAATGAAACCCCACTAGTCTCCAGAATACCTGATGTACAAAGCATCCACTGGGACACAGCACCGCTAAATGATGGAGGCCAAAGCCTCCCAAATCTTTTAAGTCACCTCTGCTTATCATTATCCATAACTGGGACCACCGGGGCCTGAGCAGGTGCAATCGGCTGGGCTGGTAGTACCTCCGGTGTCTGAAGTTCCCGCATCGCCTGCTCTGGAGTACGGGCAGCGGGGATATGAGCACCTCCCCCGGCCTAAGAAGTGGCTGGTGCCGCCTGACCCGAAACCACCTGAGCAAGACCAGTGCAAACTGCAGTATCTAGGCCAACGCCTCCTGAAGGCCTGGAATCACAATGGACATAACTGGTGCCTGAGCTGGCCCCACTAGCTCAGCTACATCTGGAACCTGCTCCTGAGCTGGAGCAACTAGTGGATCTGCAGGTGCTACTCTATCTGCTATACAAGCTGCACCTCTGCCCCTACCGCGACCTCGGCCTCTCGTGGCCCTAGCTGGTGGTACTGGTGGCTGTCCATCCTGTCCGGTAGCATGTATCCTCACCATCTGTGAGAGAATAGAATACAGATGTTTAGGTATCGGGATAAACAAATTCGCACAACAAGAATATAGGAATATGAAATTTCCTAAGGGTTCGACAGCTTCTCGAAGATAAGTACAGATGTCTCAGTACCGATCCGCAAGACTCTACTAAACCTGCTCATGGCTCATGAGACCTATGTAACCTAGGCTCTAATACCAACTTGTCACGACCCAAAATCCTAACTTGTCGTGATGGCACCTATCGTGGTACTAGGCAAGCCGACATTTAAAAATATTTCTAATACTTTTAATAGAAAGTGAGTAAAAGCAGTTTAAATAATAAAAGTTCTCATAAGCGGGATAGAAACCCAAAATACAATGCGAAAATTCCCAACATCGGGGTGTCACTAAGTACATGAGCATCTATACATCACAAGTCCGGAAAACACTATCTATGATATTCTGAAACTAAATACAATAAGTGAAAAGATAGGGAAAGAGAAACAAGGTCTACGAAATGCCAAGCAGGTACCTCGATAGTCTCCGAGAATACGAACTCCACAACTCTGGGTCTGCACATAATGTGCAGGGTGTAGCATGAGTACAACCAACTCAGTAAGTAACAAGACTAAATAAAGAACTGAAAATAGTGACGAGCTTCACAGTTATTGTTCAATTTCAATGACTTCAAGATAGGAAAGTAGGCATGCTCTCAAATTCCATAAATCGGATCAAAAAGTTAACCCATGACAAGTTTAAGTGAAACAGAGTGTAGTATCTTTCGGAAATTTCAAGACAGTAATACATGGAAGTTAAGTGCAACAATAATGAAATCAATTTCATCCTCCCAGGGCCACAATCACTCAGCCCTCCCATTCACTCAGCACACGGCACTCGGCACTCGCACTTAGTAGGTACCTGTGCTCACTGGGTGTGTGTGGATTCTGGAGGGGCTCTTTTAGCCCAAGCGCTATAAATTGCACGAACAGCTCGCGTGTTATAGTATAATATCTGGATCCCCACGGATAACTCACGTGCTGCACGGACAACTCACGAGCAATAGTATAATATTTGGATCCGCACGGACAACTCACGTGCTATAGTATCAATATCTCACAATTAGGCCCCCGGCCTCACTCAGTCATCAATATCTCCAGTCTCTAGGGCTCTCATTGATCATGAAAGTCAGCCCCAACAGAAATGATATAATGTGTCAATAAGGAACAATAGAGACTGAGATAAAGTAAAGAAGTAAAATTGTGACTGAGTACAAAATAGCAATTTAGCAGATAATTCAACATGTACACGGCCTCAATGGGTCCCTACAGTGCCAACACATAGTCTAAACATGATTTCTAACATGATTTGTGATTTAATTTCTCAACTACATGGAGAATGTACAGATAAATATAGATTATTTAACTACACGATTCCACAAAATTTGACTAAATAACGATTCCCACGGTGCACGCCCACTCACCCGTCACCTAGCATGTGTGTCACCTCAAAACCAAATACATGACACATAATACAGGGTTTCGTACCCTCAGAACCAAATTTAGAACAACTACTTACCTTAATCCGAGCAAATCTCTACTCCAACGCACCATTGCCTCGTGAAACATCCTTTGAATGCCTCGAATCTAGCCATAAACAATGCGACATAATCAATACATGCTAAAGGGATCAACCCCATAAGAAAATACTAAGTTATTAATCAAAATTAAAAATTAGCTCAAAGACGGCCCCCGGGCCCACGTCACAAAATTCAATAAAAGTCATAAAATCCAAAATCCCACTCAACCAATAGTCTAACCATACCAAATTTATCAAAATTCGACACTAAATCGTCACCCAAATCCCCAAATCAAACTCTCCAAATCCCTAGCCTTAAACTCCCAATTTACACCTTGCATACACACCAACTAGGTGGAAAAATCAATGGGGAAGCAATATTATTGATCAAAAATGAGCACAAGGTAATTACCTCAAGAATACCCTCGAAAACGCCTCTCAAATATCGCCTAAACCGTGCTTGAAATGTTTGAAATGAAGCCAAAATCGCAAACCCTTGTATTAAACTTTATGTGCAGCGTTTCTGCTTTTGCGGACACTTAACCGCATCTGTGGTGTCACAGAAGCGACCAAAATTCCACTTCTGCGGTGAACCACTGGAGTTGGGCCTCCGCTTCTGCGGTCTTTGCTTTGCATCTGCGCAACCCTAGGTGCAGCATTCCCCCTTGCACCTGCGAGGCCTCTGCTTCAGCGGTATTTGATTTGCATCTGCGCAATCCTAGGTGCAGCATTCCCCCTTGCACCTGCGAGACCTCCGCTTCTGCATCCTTAATGCAGCATTTACGGCTACGCAGGTGCGGAAATAACCTCGCATCTTTGACCTCTACTCACTTCCTCCCTAGCCTCTTCTGCGGCTCCCTTCTCACTTCTACGAGAATGCACTTGCGATCCCCACTCTGCAGGTGTGATTATACCAGAAGCTGGTGAGCTTCAGCATTCCCTCAAATTTCAAATCGATCTGATAACCATTCGAAATCAACTCGAGGCCTCCGGGACCTCAACCAAACAACCAACTAGTTCTAAAACACGATGCAAACTTAGTCGGGCCCTCAAATTACCTCGAACAACATCAAAAACACAAATCGCACATAGATTCAAGGCTAATGAATTTTGACCTTCTAATTTTCTACAACCTATGCCGAAAACTATCGAAACACGTCTGATTGACCCAAAATTTTGCACACAACTCACATTTGACATTACGTACCTACTCCAACTTCCGGAATAGGAATCCGACCCCGATATCAAAAAGTCCACTCCCGGTCATACTTTCCAAAAATTCCAACTTTCGCCATTTTAAGCCTAATTCTACTACGGACCTCCAAATCATAATTCGGACATGCTCCTAAGTCCAAAATCACCTAACGGAGCTAACTGAACCATCAAAACTCCGTTCCAGAATTGTTTATTCAAAGATCAACTTCGATCAGTCATTTTTACTTAAGCTTTTAACCTTGAGACTAAGTGTCTCATTTCATTCTAAGATCACACCGGACCCGAACCGACTACCCCGACAAGTCACATAACAATAATAAAGTATAAAATAACCAGTAAATGGGGGAACGGGGCTACAATTTCTCAAAACGACCGGTCGGGTCGTTACATAATCAAATTCTATTTCTTAACCATATCCTTGAAGACAATCTAAACATACATGGTCTAAGTTAATCATAGCATCCAGAGTTCATATAAGATTAACTGCAACAATTCAGTAGAACTTAATCCAGTTTCATTTCAGAACATATTTCATTTGGGGTGAGGCTCGTAGATATGATCACATAATCAGCGATTCATGCACTTTTTGCAAGGGCATAATATTTTATTTCCTTGGGCGGCTCGTTCAAATGCCTTATCAAGAAAATCATTCACTCCATGGATATACTCATCTATCCATCTCAGGAGATTCATATAATTTTTATCACCATTATCTATAGATATCCTATACGAAAAAAGTAAATTAACAAAACTAACCAAATAAAACAAAAGTATATTAATTTGACATTGACCACTGCTCTTAAGGCTGGAACTCAGAAAGTCACAATGTTTATGCACGATGTTAAAACTATTGCAGTTACTACAATACCAAATGATTTCAACTATCGTCACAGCTGCTGTCACTTTTCTTTCTGGACCTAAAAACTTAGTGAAATGATGAGGGGAAAAAAACATGAATTGTGGTACTAAACACTTTTCTTTCTAGACCTAAACAGTATTTTTCTTTTATGTCAAAAAATCCTGAATTGCACTTCACTAATAGAAATAACTGCAGATACAAATAATGATGTAACTGCTGAAGTAGCACAAGAACTAGGCAGAAAATGCAACTGCAGACTGTGAGTTGACAGGTATTATAACATGAAAGAAATCATTAACAGTACCTCAATTATCTTTCAATTCAAGCCTCGTTTAGTCGCAATCAACAAATTATATTTGTAAAATTTACTGCTTTTAGCTATCCTCTTAATTAAGTTATGAGTTTCTCATAACCTAATCAGTTATATTGATACTTAGGAATTCATTATTGTAGCTTTCACATGTATCCAGTTGGTCATCCATGTGTTATTGACAAGTTCCTAGTCAGTCTTGCTAAGCACATAGTTATTTGTCCATGTGTACCTTCTTCCATTGTCTTTAGCTATATCATATTTTTATCTACCATGAATCTGTTGAAGTCGGCAACTTCATACTCCTATATTGGATTCCCTATAATTCTATCATTCTAGTGTCTTATAGAGTTATAGTCACCCATAGCAATTCATTCCCCCTGTTACATACTTGCAATAGATCTTAATTAATTAAATCCATAGTGGTTTCTAGTGGCCACAGCGTGCAGCCCATATACAATAGTTAGTTAAAACTCCAAGTTCATAGCACATATCTTCACAGCCCCATGAATCAGCTATGTATGTGTATATCTCAGTGAACTCAAAATCCCTTGGGTTTCGCATTATCTAAATTATGCCCTAGCCCATTGCATCATAGTTTGTACTTACCTTTCAACTATAATTCCTATTTTATTCGTAATTTTGATAGTTAATTATTTTAAAATTTTCTTACTCTGGATTATGCTTATAACTAGCAGAAATAATAACTCATCCTACTTATTTTTAGATCCAAGATATAGTCAAGAAGCATGAAATTCTTTTCATTGTAGATGAGGTCATAGCATTAATACATGTTTCTCAAGAGACGGAGAAAGTATCATTTCAAAGAAAAGCAGCAAAACACATATGACAACAAAGTACCTAACAAATAGTGGAAAAATAAAGTTCAGCAAACTCAATTTCTTCAACAACCACCATACCCCCCCC
>AWOL01S0149639.1:38934-108043 GCA_000715115.1 Nicotiana otophora
TTTTCCTCTTCCTCTTTTCTTGAATAATATTACAGTCAAAGCAAGAAATCAAATACATTGCTCACATCCTAAGGATTAAAGAAAAAATAATGATTAAAGAAGAAATTATCGAAATTAGAAAAGAAAAACTTACACCTGAAGTTAGTTTCTCACATAGTGCCTTTTGGGTCGAAAATTGCTCGCGATTGAAGTAGTTTTCTCACCTTTAATCGTGCCTTTTAGATTTTTCCTTTGTTCCCTTTGATGCCTTCTCTTCTTCGAATAACAGAAAATGATCGAGACTTTGGGGATGTTGGGTTAGGCCAACGATTTGATTTGGGGATATGGGAATTTACGATTAGCCATAGATTAAATTCTCAAGGTGAAAGGTAGTGACAGCTTTGGAGGTGTCGATGCCTTTGAGTTCTATGGGGAGGTGAATGGGTTTATTGGAAGATAGCCTTGGAGATGTCGATAGTGGAAGGTTTTTGTTATTTAATTTACATTAATTAATAAAATTTATCAGAAATGAAATAAATAGGGATTGTCTTGGCGGGTTCAGAAATATTCAGGGGCAAAAATGAGGAGGGAAAAAACAATCGTTCCAATAGAAATTTATATTCAAATCTATTCCCATAAATAAATTTATTGGGACGGTTCACAAAACCGTTAGGGAAAGAAATCCTATGGCAACGGTTATTTTGTAATAGAAACGGTTTAATAGCTAAAGTGTGTTGATATCGTTCCAATGCTACTGTAACGGTTGTAACCATTACAATATCCACTCTATGGCAACGGTTTCTTAACCGTTGCAACAATAATTGTTGCCATAGGCCAATTTTCCAATAGTGACTCAAAGATCAACATCCGGTCAATCATTTTTACTTAAACATTCAACCTTGAGACTAAATATCTCATTTTATTCTGAGATCACACTAGACCCAAACCAACTACCCCGACAAGTCACATAACAGCAATAAAGGACAAAATAAACAGTAAATAGGGGAACGGGGCTACAACTTCTCAAAATAACCGGTCGGGTCATTATATAATCAAATTATGTTTCTTAACCAGATCCCGGAAGACAATCTAAACATAAATGGTCTAAGCTAACCGTAGCAGCCATAGTTCATATAAGATTAACTACAACAATTTATTAGAACTTATTCCAGTTTCATTTCAGAACATATTTTATTTGGGGTGAGGCTCGTAGATTTGATCACATAATCATGGAAGTTAATAGAAGAATCTTTACAGTGATCTTTCAAGAGGTTTCAGAATCATAGAAGCACATTGAAAGAGGGAAAGCAACCCAAACAACTTAAATGGATATGCTTTAAATATAACGACAACCATGTATTTAACCTTAAGTGTTCATATCTATTTTTAGTTTTGGTTTTATCGGATAAATAACCTTAAGTGCATGATACAAATCAACAAGTAACACTAAGTAAAGATCAGTAGAGCAAACACGAGAACCATAGCAAAATAATCAGTAAAGTCTAAAGTAAGAACAAGTGTAAAGAATCATTAAGGCTTTTTAGCTAGTTATACAAGCTTAATTAACAAACAAATTGCTTAATTTAAAGAATATTCATCAAGCTTACAAGTGTAGTCAATTAGTATTAACTTAGTTTCAGGGTATTTAGGAAAACAGTTGGTTCATATGCAAAGCATAATTATCAAAACATAAATCAATAACAATAAATCATGAACAGAAACAATCATGAGAGAACAACAGGGTAGACATGATTTTAACCAGAATAATTAAAAGAAAAGAAGGGTCGAAGTTTACTAACCTTCCTTTGAGCTGCAAATCAAACCAAAGACTATATCCGAGCTGCTTAGGAATCAAGAACTCAAACTTTGACCAGTGTAAAACTCAGAATCGGAAAGAAACCAGAAGCTAGTTAGAAGACCTTAGCTTGATTTTGCTACTCAAAGCTAATAATTGATATATCTCTGTTTGTTAAATGATTTCGTGTGTATCTTGTGTTGATAGATGAGAGAATTGAAGGCCCTTTTTATAGTGGAATTCAATGCCTCTAGAGTTCAATAAAATTCAAAATCGATAGTTGAGAGTGACGGAGAGATTGATGATGCAAGCAAATGAGTGAAAATCAAAGAGATCGAGGGGGAAATCGTAGGGATATTTATTTGAGTGGGAGACAGCCGTCGCGGGCGAGAAAACCATTGGACAAAGACCATAAACCCTTAGGTTATTTCATTTGACCTCTAGTCTCCGAATAAACATAATGAAATGCTCATGCCTGCTCTGATTTGATCGCAACTTAAGCAAATATGAAGACTTGAAGTTTCATAATTATGTCTAGGTCTTGAAATTCAGACTTTTGAATTTTTTTGATGAAACGGGGAGAAACTTGTGAGATTCGCGGGGTCAGGAGACAAAAGAGATAATTGCGAGTCATGATTCACGACCTTGCACGATTTCGTGCAATGTTTCTGTGACTGATTTGGTCTGGGAGTTGAAAGAAATAAAAGAGGAATGGGAAACGGGGATGGTGGTTCAATAAGAGAAATGAGTAGGGTTTGGGGGAGATTGGGTTGGTCTCTAAAATTTAAATGGGTGGGATTGATCTAGGCCGTTGGATCTACTGATTAACGGACCTGATAATTTGGACATTAAAAGATTAAAACGAGATAAAATGATGGTCATTGGATTGTTGGATTATGACGGTTGAGATTAATTCTGATGGAGTATTAAAATTAATGAAAAAACGGAGATAAAACGTGGGCCGTTGATCTGAAGGATTGACGACTTAGATTGATTGTGCTTCTTTCGTGAGTGATGTGGAAGGTGAGACAAGGCAAATTCTGATTAGTTCAACGAGAGGCGTTCCGGATTGCCAAGATGGAAAGAGAGGGGTGTTTGGATTGGATCAGATTTTGTTTTGGGATGGAATTGATTTAAGGAATAACCATTTCGTATTTAATTATGCAATTACAATTGTAGCCTTTTGATCTTATAACCTTTTAGAAAATTAATTTAAGTAAACATAATTAGTTTTAATAAAACATAATTACAATTATAATAATCAAATACCCTACTAAGTACTGTAATTAGTTAATTAGTTACTAAATAACTTATTTTTCTATTTTTTACACTAATTTTGAATTTGTTTGAAATAATGGGCTATGTTGCCAAAACATGAGATATAACTTTATTAAATTAATTATAAATCTATGTTATGAATATGAAAATTATTTTAATAGCTTCAAGAATAGTAAAATAGTAAAGATAATATATTTATTATTATATAACTACTAAATCACTAATTGCTTACAAATAGGTATTATTAATTAGAAAATATCTTTAACATATTTATTGAAAATCAATAAGTACAAATAAATTAATTTTAAAAGGAGTTTCAAAATTGATCGTCAACAATACTGCCCAAGGACCCTCAACCAGCGTACGAGTTCTTCTAAGTTGCTGCCAAAGTCTTTTCCTTTTGTTAGCATTAGTCTTAGCATATACAATTGTGAGTCAAATGTGGTCTAATTCCCCAACTTGATTGAAATTGAAGGTAAGTTGTTGTTTGTGTTGAGAACAAAAATACCAAATTTTACTATTACTGTTCGCCATAGCATTATCAAAATCAAATAGGTCCCTGAACTCTTCTATATGAGAAGGTGCCATAAAAGGTTCTTGTAAAGCAATAAAATTAACTTTGTGAAGTCTTACAAGTCTCAAGAGTCTGTCAAAAGCTCTTTTGGATCTCATACCCCTAATATTCCATATGATAGCTTTAATCGTTGTATTTAGGGGGTGTGTGGTTTTATCTTTATGTTTGGTTTGCACAAGACATGCTTGAATAATATGCCCCGCTTTTCCTCCTTTCTTCTTGATTCTCTGTTTAGTTCCCCTTGGGGATAAACCCTGCTTAGCAGTTATGTTTTCCAACTCCTCGGAGATATGATCTCGAGGTTCCGGTAATGCTGAAACTGATCCTTCTTGCTTACCAATATCCTCCTCTTCAGATGATGCATCTTCCATATTCTCGATCTCCACATCAGTTCCCTGGATGTTTCCTGGTGCATTAGTGGGAACCAGTTTGATGGGGTCACCACCACTTCACCACTCATTTCTTGGATCTCCTGAACACTAGGCAAGCTTTCCTTGATGTTTCTAGATTTCCCTCCTCCTTGGTTTATGTTGTTGCTGGAGCTACAATTGTCTGCCTTCTTATTCTGGATTTGATCTTGAACTTTCATTTGCTCAATTGACTTCACATTATCCCCATCTATCATTTTCAACACCTTATCTATGTCATTGTTCATAGTCTTGTTTTTCCTTTTGGGCCACAACTTGTTTCTGACTTGTAGATGTTTAGTAGTAGTCTTTTTCTTTTTCTTTTTTGGTCTCTTATTGCTTACCTTGTTCTCTTGTTCTTAATCTGGAGACTTAAGAGTCTCTGGAGAATTGGGGTTAACTTCTATTTCGTTAAGCTTCTTTCCTGCATACCTGGTGGTATTTTGCTTCTTATGGGGCTCTTCTGATATCTTAGCTTCTTTTTATGATCTCGCTTAGTCCCTGTGTTCTTCTTTTTGGAGTTGTAAGCATTGTTTCCTTTTCCAGTAGGTGTGCAAGTACCCTATTTGATCAGAGTCTTATTGACCAGTTGAGTTTAAGAATTTTCTGCCTTTCCTTCCCAGTTCTTGTTCTTCACAATACTTTTGCAGTCATCTTCCTTCAGTTTAGCTGCCATTTGATTCTTATTCGTAGACACCTCATGCTCAATTTCCTTCTATTTTTCTTTTTATTTTTTTCTTTTTCTTTCTCCTTTTCAATAGCCCTGCATTTCACAATAGAATGACCCAACAACTTATAATGTTTATAGTGTTTTGGAACTCCCTCGTACTCAAGCTTCTGCGTAAATCCCTTGAGTGGATTGATCTCATCCTCCATACCCACCCAGACAGAGTTTAGATGTGGTTTAGTTAAGTTCACTTCTACCCGAACTTTGGCTATACTCGGCCTAGTTCTATAGTCTGTGGCAATATCCATCGACAGAGGAATGCCCACCGGGCTTATAACTTGTTTCACGTAGTTCCAAGTGTGGCAATGGAATGGGAGACTCGGCAAGAGTACCCAGATAGACAGAGAAAATGATAATATTTTTAGTTGAATCCTTAGCTCCATACCTTATTATCGTCAAATTACCTAATTGTTGTATCAAACGGATTGTTGATGAAATCTCGGGCAAAAAAAGAGAGTAGAACTCTTTCTCAGACGAATCATCAAGCCACGAGATTGTATCATCGTCTTGAATCAAACTAGTTGGATTTCCGGTGGCTCTTGTTGTTTATTAATCGCAAAAGGGCCGAATATACACCTGTACTATGGGAAAAAGTTTAAATGTATCTCTTGTTATACTTTGAGTCCAAATATACCCATGTCGTTATGCTATTTGTTTAAACATATCATTCTTCTGTTGTGTTTTTCCAATGTAGACATCCAATCCTGTGTGGCACTAAAAATTGATAAGGTGGATGCCATATAACATGCCGCCACATCGCCCCTAACCCATTTTATCCCTCCCTTCTATTTTTTTTACCATTAAAATTTCCTTTCCCTCCACCATCATTTCTACCATTACCGCCACCATGAACAATATTGCATTTTAATGTTTAGTCTTTTATATATATTTGTTTCTCTACTCATCGCTTGCATTGGATTGAATACAATTCGAAGCTTCTCAAATTTGAGGTGAAGTTCTCTTCCTCGAATAACTAGATTATCTCTTTATGTACTACTAGCGTGTGTGATATTGGGGTGACTAATTGAAGTATTTTGTTTTTGCTGACCCAGGTGCTCAAAACATTTGCATATGCGCAATATTCAGTCTCATACTGTTTAGATACTCCGTTTGATCTGAGTAAACTAGCTGGAAATTCAATATTATTCATGATGGCGGTTATGGTGGTAATGGTGATGGAAGGGAAGAAAGTTTTAATGGTGGAAAAACAAATAGAGGGGTGGGGTAAAATGAGTTAGGGGCACTGAGGTGGCATGCCATATGGCATTCATCTCAGCATATGTTAGTGCCTTGTAAAATTGGATGTCCACCTTGGGCAAACTTAACGGAATAGAGGTATATTTGAACCAATAGTATTACGACAAGGATATATTTGGACTCAAAGTATAACGAGAGGTATATTTAAACCTTTTCTCATAGTACAAGGGTATATTTTGCCATTTTTTATTTATTAATCATATATAACCTGGTTTTTTAGGTTTGGCTGTGTAGGATTACATATCCATTTGGCCACAATAACTCCACTAGCTCATCATCTAATCTGTAGCAAAGCACATTTAATTAGAACTAATTATACAATTCAGTGCAATTGTGATATAGTAAAGAGAAAGCATTTACCAATTAGGGTTTTGATTGAGGATAGAAATTTCAGCCTCAATATTCCATTCAGGAAAATGATGATTCATGGCTACAACTATTGAAGATGAAGGATTGAAATATCCTTCTAAAACAGTAAAAGGGTTGCCAATGACCATGAAAAGGAATAAAAGAGAACAAATAAATGCTGACTCTATAGCCACAATTATTCATTCATTCTTGCTTTTTTTTTTTTTTGAAAAGAAAAGCTTTTCTAATACTATATCAGCTACTTGAACAAGGATATATATATATTATTTCAGATCTAGAAGAAGTAGAATTCACTCTTTAAAAAGGATTAAACAAGATAATGAGAACCACGAGAACGTATAAAATTGAAAAAAAGGAAGTTGTACATGCAGTTTCTAAAAGCATGTAGAGATAACTAATTGATTAATGGAACAAGAGGTACATAGCAGTGAAGCTTCAACAGTTTCTGTTCCTTTTAACTCTATCTTCCCTCAAAAAAGAAAAAAGAAAAATAAGAAGGGGTAAGGAAAAAGGTAAAGAAATAATAGAATGAAGATTCTTGCCAAGTATTGAGCAAGGAGAGATAGTGTGTATTATTTTGTACTGTACCTGATTGAAACAAAGAGAACATAATGAAATAATTATCTGACAGTAAACTATCTCCAATTCAGTGATTAAAGAGTGAAGACTCATCTGCCATTGAAGAACACAAAACAGAGAAAGAGCACGCGAAGAAAGAGAAGAGCTGGAGATATATATATTTTTATATATATATATACCTCATTTAATATAACATAGATTTCTTACTTCGTTCAAAATATATGAATTTTATTATTTTGTAAAAGATGTATCAATATTTTGATTATTTATTTTCTACATTATATGGAATAAGATTAGACTTTTCTTCTATTTTGTTTTCGAAATAAAGTTTTGATATTTACATATTTTACATCGTCCAAACTATATGTTCTTTTATTATTTGAGTAAATGTATCAATATTTTTAGAATATGTTTTCTACATTATATGGAATAAGATTAGACTTTTCTTCTATTTTGTTTTCGAAATAAAGTTTTGATATTTACATATTTTACATCGTCCAAACTATATGTTCTTTTATTATTTGAGTAAATGTATCAATATTTTTAGAATATGTTTTCTACATTATATGGAATAAGATTAGACTTTTCTTCTATTTTGTTTTCGAAATAAAGTTTTGATATTTACATATTTTACATCGTCCAAACTATATGTTCTTTTATTATTTGAGTAAATGTATCAATATTTTTAGAATATGTTTTCTACATTATATGGAATAAGATTAGACTTTTCTTCTATTTTGTTTTCGAAATAAAGTTTTGATATTTACATATTTTACATCGTCCAAACTATATGTTCTTTTATTATTTGAGTAAATGTATCAATATTTTTAGAATATGTTTTCTACATTATATGGAATAAGATTAGACTTTTCTTCTATTTTGTTTTCGAAATAAAGTTTTGATATTTACATATTTTACATCGTCCAAACTATATGTTCTTTTATTATTTGAGTAAATGTATCAATATTTTTAGAATATGTTTTCTACATTATATGGAATAAGCAATTAGACTTTTCTTCTATCTTATTTTTAATATTTGTTTTTTAATATTTTTAACAATGTTGCTTGTAATTATTTCAAATTCAAATTAGACTTTTATTCTATATTTAAATTCAAATTAAAAAGGAGTAACTAATTATTAATAATAAAGAAAGTATAATGTAATTTTATTAAAATTTAAATTCAAAAAAAAAACTGATTATTACCTAATCTAACTAATTTTGTCCTAAAATTGCCAAGTGGATTCTTATTATGTTGCCACTTGGCTTTATATGGTGTCTTTGCTTCTCCTATTATATATAAATAGATTATTATTATATTATTATTTATTATCATTATTATTATTATTATTATTATTATTATTATTATATTATTATATTACTATTTACTTCTCTTTATATATATATATATATATATATGAATTGGTATTTTTTTATTTTTCATTTTTTATAGATAATTATAAGATATCTATATTTATTAATTCAAGTAGTGTAACCAATTAAGTCAAAATTTAAAATTTAAAAAAAACAATTACTTAACAAGGTAGTTTATTTTGTCTTAACATTGCCACTTGGCTTTTTGTGATTATGCCACTTGTCTTAATATAGTGCTTTTGCTTCTCTTATTCTATATAGATAGACTAACTAATTTTGTCCTAAAATTGCCAAGTGAATTCTTATTATGTTGCCACTTGGCTTTATATGGTGTCTTTGCCTCTCCTATTATATCTAAATAGATATAGATAATTATAAGATATCTATATTTATTAATTCAAGTAGTGTAACCAATTAAGTCAAAATTTAAAATTTTAAAAAAACAATTACTTAGCAAGGTAGTTTATTTTGTCTTAACATTGCCACTTGGCTTTTTGTGATTATGCCACCTGTCTTAATATAGTGCTTTTGCTTCTCTTATTCTATATAGATAGACTAACTAATTTTGTCCTAAAATTGCCAAGTGGATTCTTATTATGTTGCCACTTGGCTTTTTGTGATTATGCCACCTGTCTTAATATAGTGCTTTTGCTTCTCTTATTCTATATAGATAGACTAACTAATTTTGTCCTAAAATTGCCAAGTGGATTCTTATTATGTTGCCACTTGGCTTTATATGGTGTCTTTGCCTCTCCTATTATATATAAATAGATTATTATTATATTATTATTTATTATCATTATTATTATTATTATTATTATATTATTATATTACTATTTACTTCTCTTTATATATATATATGAATTGGTATTTGTTTATTTTTCATTTTTTTATAGATAATTATAAGATATCTATATTCATTAATTCAAGTAGTGTAACCAATTAAGTCAAAATTTAAAATTTAAAAAGAATAATTACTTAGCAAGGTAATTTATTTTGTCTTAACATTGCCACTTGGCTTTTTGTGATTATGCCACTTGTCTTAATATAGTGATTTTGCTTCTCTTATTCTATATAGATAGATTATTATTATTATATTATTATATTATTATATTACTATTTACTTCTCTTTATATATATATATATATATGAATTGGTATTTGTTTATTTTTCGTTTTTATAGATAATTATAAGATATCTATATTTATTAATTCAAGTAATGTAACCAATTAAGTCAAAATTTAAAATTTAAAAAAACAATTACTTAGCAAGGTAGTTTATTTTGTATTAACATTGCCACTTGGCTTTTTGTGATTATGCCACTTGTCTTAATATAGTGCTTTTGCTTCTCTTATTCTATATAGATAGATTTTGCGTTTTTTATAGATAATTATAAGATATCTATATTTATTAATTCAAGTAATGTAACCAATTAAGTCAAAATGTAAAATTTTAAAAAAATAATTACTTAGCAAGGTAGTTTATTTTGTCTTAACATTGCCACTTGACTTTTTGTGATTATGCCACTTGTCTTAATATAGTGCTTTTGCTTCTCTTATTCTATATAGATAGATTATTATTATTATTATTATTATTATTATTATTATTATTATTATTATTATTATTATTATTATTATTATTATTATTATTATTATATTATTATTTTTATATTATTATTATTATTATTATAATTATAATATTATTATTATTATTATATTGTATTATATTATTATTATATTATTATATTATTATTATTATTATATTATTATTATTTACTTCTCTTTATATATATATATATATATATATATATAAATTGGTATTGTTATTATTTTTTATTTTTTATAGATAATTATAAGATATCTATATTTATTAATTCAAGTAGTGTAACCAATTAAGTAAAAATTTAAAATTCAAAAAACATATTTAGTTAGAAAGGTAGTTTATTTTGTCTTAACATTGCCACTTGACTTTTGTGATTATGCCACTTGTCTTAATATAGTGCTTTTGCTTCTCCTGTTCTATATAAATAGATTACGGTTATTACTATACAAACTAACTATTTACACAAAATATCCTAACATGCTTAATCTAACCGACCTACTTAACTACAGTAATTAGCAACTAACTATCGCCTAGTTTACTTAACTAAACATTAGTTAAGTGACAGCTGGACTATGACTCTTTACACCTCCCTTCAAGCTAGGAGGTATGAAGATGTTTTCCGGCTTGGATATCAAATAGTTGTGTTGCAGTAAAGTCAAGCCCTTTGTTAGTATATCAACTTGGTGCTCATTTGTATTCAAGTACAGTGTCTAAATCAAAGCAAGTTATATTTTCTTTGTCAACGTCCAAAACTCATCTAGTGGTGATGATACCTAACCCAACCCGCTAGGTAAGCCAAATGATGGACATTAAAACTCAAATAGGATAACAAGAAACAATAAATAAAATAACTAAGCTTTATATGCAAAATTGCAAGGATTAATGGTACAAGTCAAGAGCATCTAAGACTTAGAATTTACAAAACTACTATGAAATAAATACATCATCTGTTCGAAATATACATAAACAGACTTATAAATCTAAAGCTACCAAGAACAAGAGGCAGCTATAACCGAAACGCATTAACATCTTCATCAATACCAGCTACCGCCATACACAGTAACATCAGCTCCAAAATATGCATGCAATATGCAGAACTATAGTATGAGTACAACCAACCACAAGTACTTAATAAGTAACAAACCTAACCTTATATTAAAAGCAGTGACCAGCTCGGAACAAGGTCAGTGCCCCACACCAATAGCCAATATTAACTAATAATAATATAATGGAGGTAGTAAAAGTGATAGCTCAAAAGATATTATGCGCAACTCGTTCACAGTTACGGAAAAGTAGACATGTTTTTCCATGTATAACAGTAAAGTCCATATATTACAATTGAAAATCAACTAAACGTGAGTTTATCAATAGAACTGTATTACCAATTCACAACACCAGATACGAATTTCTGTTTACTAATTAGCATGAGAAAAATACGTCTATATGCCTACATGTCAATATACATGTCAAGTCATCAATTATCATATACCGTCTAGCATGAGGAATATACATCTCTATGCCTACATGTCAAATCAAGAATGACACAGTACCGCCTAGCATGAGGTAAAATGCATCTCTATGCCTACATGCCAAGCATGCATGTCAAATGAATGATATCACAGTGATATTACCAGGTACTCTCACCCTCAACATACTCAACATGTCTATTTCAAATGCCCACTTTATCACACATACATACAAAGAAAAAACATCACCCAGTACTGTACATGGGCCTGGATCATAAGCCCCTCAACAAACACATGTATATATATCACTATGCAAGCCCTCACTGTTGGTATGACAGACTCCGGAGGGGCGGATCCTACCCAAGCGCTAATCAAAAGCCTATAAGGAGTGCTACGGGGTGCAGCTCGATCAACAATAATAAATAAGCCTATAAGGCTTGCTGCGGGGTGCAGCTTGATCCACAATACTACTCACAACATGGCTCTCAGGCCCACCTCAGTCATCAATCTCTCAAGTTTTAGGGGCTCATAATCTCGTACCACTCAGCCTAAACAATGATAACATATGATGTAACAATAAATGATGAACAAAGACTGAGATATGATATGCAAATGAAGAATCATGATTGTGTATATAATAATAGTTAGAGCAGATAACTCAAAACAACAGAAATAGCCTCATAAGGTCTCAACCGAATAAGCATATAGCCTAAAAATGATTTCTAATATGAATCACAGCTTAATTACTCTAACAAGTAGGGATTACATGAATATAACAAGATATAACAGCAAAACAAGTCTGGTCATTGTCTAATAGTTAACTTGAATCATGATTACCCCGGTGCACGCCCACACACTCGTCACCTAGCATATGTGTTACCCCAATACATCTCTTATAACATAGTTCGCAGGGCTAAATACCCTAAAATCCAAGTTTAGATATGTTACTTATCTCGAACAAGACAAATCGAATACCGAGCAAGCCAAACAATACTCTAAAAATGCCATCTCGCGCGTATCAACCTCCGAATGGTTCGAAACAAGCCAAAAGCAACTCAAAAATATAAAATAATGCCTAAAACAATAATTCCAAATGATAAAGGTTGAATATTTACACATTTACTCAAAGTCAACCAAAACGTCAAATCCAGGATTAAACCTCAAAACCCAATAAAATTCATAAAATCCGACAACCTATACAATTACTAGTCCAAACATACTAATTTCAATCAAATCCGATTCCAAATCGATATTCAAAACTCAAAAATTCTCTTTAGGAAAGTTTACAAAAAACTCCCCAATTTCTCTTAAAAATTCAAAATACAAATGGCAAAATCGAAAATAAATTCATGAAATATAATCAAAACCGAGTAGAAAACACTTATCCCAGTCTATGTGGTGAAAATCACCTCCAAAATCGTCCAAATCCGAGCTCCATAGCTCAAAATATGATAAAATGACAAAGACCTTCGAAATAGAGTAATTTATACACTGCTCCAGAGGTACCCTCCGCGATTGCGGTCACCAACCTCGCGATCGCAATTCCAAAATTTTCCAGCATAGATTTTACCCTTCGCGATCGTAGCCATTTCCCCGCTATCGCAATGAACAAATTTCCCTTACCGTTCCCTAACTCCTCTCACACAACTTTAAGTATATCCGCCATAATGTTTTGTACATAACTCCAAATCAAAAACGGCTTTGACTTTCCGAATACTAGAAACAAAGGGCTATAAATGTCATTTTTGGATCATCTCCAAATTTTTTATAGATTACAAAACATAAGTTTCTGAAGTCGGCTCAGAGAAAGCCGAGTTTCTTCTTCGCGAACGAGAAGCTTACTCTGCGAACGCGATTCACATGTCCATTTTTTTCATTTTACTCTTTGCGATCGCGATGTACACCACTGTAGCCAAAAACCAGCAGTTGAAAATGGCCTAAAAATGATCAGAAATCAATCTAAAACGCACACGAGCCCCTCGGGACCCCGTCCGAACATACCAACAAGTCACATAATATAACACGGAATTACTCGAGGCCTCAAATAACGCATAACAACATCAAAATCATGAATCACACCTCAAATCGAACTTAATGAACTTTCAACTTCTACAACTCGTGCCGAACCATATCAAATGAACTTAGAATGACCTAAAATTTTGCACGTAAGTCCCAAATGACATAACAAAGTTATTCAAATTCTCGGAACTACAATCCGAACCTAATATCATAAAGGTCAACTCTCGGTCAAACATATGAATAATCCAAACCTTCAAATTGCTAACTTTCACCAAATAGTGCCGAAACCTTCTAGAAACATCGAAAATCACCATCCGGACCTAACGAAACCATCGAAACTTCGATCCGAGATCAAATACTCCAAAGTCAAACATGGTCAACTCCTCTAACTTAAAGCTTCCTAGTTGAGAATCATTCTTCCGAATCAATCCCAAATCACCTGAAAACCGAAACCGACGGTTCACAGAAGTCATAATACATCATATGAAGCTACTCAAGACTTCAAATAGTTGAACGGAATGCAAATGCTAAAAACGATCGGCTGGGTTATTACATTCTCCCCCACTTAAACATACGTTCGTCCTCGAACGTGCCAAGAGTCGCTCCAAAACCGTCAAATCACTATGTAACTTTACCATGCACATACCTGGGGATGATCCCACATAACCCCAATCTATATAAGTCTGTCAACTCAGCATAACCGAATATTCTTCCTTCAACCTTAGCCAATAAACCTTGGAACCCAATTTCCATTATCCAGAATTCCTTACAAGACCCGAATCTCGCATCTACACACTGTATAAGTCTGAACAAGATGTATCAAGCCATAACCATAGCTCAAGATGTAATCACATGATATACCACATAACTCGCATACTCATAGCAATAATTCTCGATCGTAGTAGCTGCTAAAAAAGAAACCAGATACCGGTAACAAACCTCATATTAATTAAAACCCTGTTTCTAAACCTTCGTACACTGCCAATGATGAAAGAAACACATAGCGATTCATAACCACCCATCAAATTAACAAGTCGTGGAGCTCTCTTGCCAAAGAAAAATCATAGCCGAAATTGTAAGCTGACTAGTAACATCATCACATCTCCAAACATACCTTACTCAATCTTGGTAGTGCTCATTCCAGGTTCAATAACCTTATCTCACTTAATACAAGCTGCTCGACCAACATGGCACACTAATAACACCTAGATCCACATACCATATAATCCGTGCACCAATAAGCAACAACTCAAATGCACCCAATTATGGAAAATGACTCAAATGAGAGAACCGCCCGCAAGATCAACAAGTATCACCACAAACACAATGCTATGAACCCATATCACATAGTAGAACCAAGACACATGAATCTATCACAAAGGATCAACATAACCCCGCTGCAATGCGTGACCCATCCAAACACCGGTCTATATGAAATACCTCAAGCCACAATGCTCAAAATCAACAACCACATGTAATTCGACATCAAGTATACGAAGTGCATGACCATAACCATGGATAAGCAAATAACACAATACACCACAGCCTAGAAAGACCATAACCAAGGCGCAATCAACCATTCAACACCCTAATAACCATCTCGCTTGAATTTTACTGGAAGGCCCAAACAGAACGCATCTAGCGTGCAAATAACCAATATATCACAACCCATCATAGTATAGAAGATTAACATATAGAACATATCGGAACATGAACATGCTTAACTCCAATTGAATGACACACCCCTCAAAAATTAAAGTGTTGAATCAACAAATCCGACCCGGTGTAGAATACACATCGTCACTGGTGTATGAATAGGCCCACAAATTAACTTCGGTCACCCACAATTGGATAAATAACTCCCAAAGAATTCACAATAACTTAACAATAACACATACTATTAGTTGTATAACTTTGGCTATACCATTACAATTTGCAACTAAGGAACAATCTGCCTCTGAATCACCATATCCGATACTAACTCGACCACTCAAGTGACTGACACATCCTTCATACACAATCATTCCACGAGAAATACTTCCATTATTCTTTCGTTCCACAAAGCAAAATCTGAACACTAGCAGTCGATTAATAAGGCGAGTACCGCAATACCAATGAAGTATTCATCGTGCCCTTTGAAATGTGCTCACTTCTCAAGTAATACCATGCTGACGCGCCCCTCTTTCTCGCGAAATCGGGTTTCGACACATGACAACTCTTTCAAAGGAAGGTGTTAAAAGAGAGAGTCGCCACCTAACGAGTTTGAGGTGCGTTAGGGCACCTCTTTGAAAATAACTCTAGTTTAACCAGTTTGCGTCACCAAAGATCAGGTAAGGGCTCAAATTACCTCGAAGAGAAGGTGTTAGGCACTCTTCGAGGTCCACAACTATGGGTCCGACCGAACTTGAATTATATGAATTAGTCAAATATTCAGAGAGAAAAATAAGAAGTTTGACAAAAAAATCATTATTATAAAGTCCTTGAGTAAATAGAGATAATTGGTTCAAAGACAAGATGTGGGGTCCAATATTTTTTAGCCTAAAGGATCACCCCGTGCAATATAAATAATACTTCGTAACTCCCTCTAGGTAGGGTGTTACTCGTATTATTCAGCGGGCACAAACTACCATCTCCTACTACCCGATTACTATCTTTAAGTTTTTACCTAAAGCGCACTAGTTGATTCTAAACCGTGCCCTATGCGTGCACTACCCGTCCCATGCCTATGGCCCAGGAGGCGTTTGGACCTCTATTTTGGATGGTTTCTGTACTTAGCTTAGGCTACTCAAAAATGATAAAACTAGGCGACATACAAAACAAGTTGGACTTCATGTAAAAGCAATTAAGGGCTCAAGTTAGCCTCCAACTTACACAACAAATGCACGCGAACAAATTTTCGCATTAAACGTTAGACAATTTCAGGATTGAGGCAAATTAAAGCCATTAGGCCTTATAGACATGGTTTCTATGTGACCTTGGGATTCAAACGTACAAGCAATTTCAGATGCAAGGTGCCGTTTTAGATACAGCTTCTAAGCAACTACATAATTGCCCGCTGATTACAGATTATATGCGATTAAACCTATAGACATGCTATCTAGGTAATTTACGCAGTAGTTAGCAGTGATAACCATGGAAGATATTCATAGCTACTCAGTTTGATCCTATAAGAATGCTTTCTAATAGAAACAGTGTTGAAAGTTCAATATTAACACTTAAAAGCGAGTGGGATTACCCTAAAGGCAGGATTTCTACAATTAGCGATTGAAACTGGCTTTAGCTCCTATAGGCATATCTCCTAAGTGAGCATTTATAACAACAACACATTAACCAATTAAAACCCTATAGGCATGATTTCCAAAATGCAGATTTGCAGAACATAAGCTAACATAACCCTAGGGTCATATTATCTAATAAATATGCCGTAATGCAAATTGAAACATTGGTCACTTTATTTCCTATAGACACGATATCTAACAAACATGTAGAAGCATAATATGTTAAATGAATTAAACACCTAAGTCCTATAGGCAAGTTATCTAACACACATAGTAGCATAACATGTTCGAGCAAATTAAATTCTTATAGGCAGGATTTCTACCCGTTTAAGAAAATATTAGAATAAACTCATTTTTCCAATTTTACCAACACCCCAATTGTTATTACAACATTATTACAGACCCAATAAATGAAATAAATTACAGGGTTACAAAATAACTATAGTGGGCCTAAGATAGGCCCAAAGTATACCCAACGCAGCAAGCCTTCAATTACATATCCAACAGGCTTCACCACAACCCACAAGTCATAGCCAATCAAACCTAGAAAAACAATCTTCATTTATACAAAATAGTCAAAACCCAGTAGCCAGAGCTGATCAACAACCATTTATACAAACCAATTGGTTTATTCAGTAGGTGAAAAGGAGTGGCAGAGTTGAACAATTAGGACAAAGTGGCCTAAAAAAACCTTAGACCCTAGTGTGTCAGAGTTTACAAGGGTCTCAAAATGGACCCTGAGCAGTGCTCACACTAGGGACGTTGATAGAGAAGATTTAGGGGAGGGGAGCCTTGGCTAGCAGCGGGCCCAGAATTTGACTCAAAACAAGAAACAATCAATGAAAAATAGTAATAGGTTTAGAAAAGCATTTGCAAACATTATAAGATAATCACATAATGAACTCAAGAAGCAAACTAATACATTGGGAAGGGTGTCATATGATAAGAAACAAAGAGCCTGGGATTGCAAAGTCAACAGGCAAGGGCAATAGACTATTAAAGCCAAGTAATGGAACCAATGTAGAACTTAAAGGATCAGAATATACCAAACTCAGGACTACACAGTATAATACAAACAAGATTAGATATCATAGAGGGTATCAGTCAAGGAAGATTAGTTTAAAGGATAACAAGTTGTTAGAGGTACAGAATTGGACATGGCAAGAACACATAGAGTGGCAACCATAGTCATAGGAGCATGCTACACTTAGAGTAAAGGTCTTAAACGAGTTAAGGTATGCTAATAACATCAATTAATCACTAGAAGTTCAGAATTAGGCAGAGAACATGTATTAAACCTTATAATCAAGGCAAAACATTCGAATTATCAACAACACCAAACTAAACATGCTTCATTCTGTCTAAATTAACTAAGTTAGGTGCAGAGACATTATTAGGCTGGCAATTAAGGCAGAATCACACCTAAAGAGAGTCAAGGGAATACATTAAGTCGTACAGTTTCAAAGAACATACTAACATAAGAGAATAAACATTGCGACGGTTTAGAAACTCACCAATGATTGTTCAATAAACAATAAAAGAACAGCAATAAGGACCCAGAGTCTCAAATGTGTCAAGTTTCCAAGGGTTTCAAGAACCCAGGGCAGTGCTCACACCCAAGAGATGGTCAGAAAAGTAGAAATCCGGTGGCCTTGGCTTTCAGTCATCAAAGAGCCAAACAAAACATAATAGTAAACAAATACAGAGTAGAAACCTCAAATTTTAGTGAGAGTGTTTTGGTGACTTTTTTGTCTCTTCAAAAAGGGGAAAGGAAATGGGTTTATATAGTGGTAGAAATATGCACATAAGTAAGGAAATACAAACAATCATACCATAAAAGGAAAGAAGAACACATAAATCAATTTAAAATCAAATTAGGAGAATAAGCCGGTAAACCCTAGTTTTATTAGGAAAAATAAATATCAATGGAATATACACAGAAATGGTAGCATAGGACGAATATATACACAAATAATACTCAAAATCAGAGAATCGAACCAATTTTGGTTCGATTTGAAGAGATCTGTAAGCCCTAATTGTTTTTTAAGGAAAAATAAGAATCAACAAAAATTCACAAATATTCGTACTCACAATAGAACAAAGGATGAACATAGACAGAATAGTAGAAAGAGCAGTGATTTGAACCTATTTTGGTTCGATCTTATGGAGATATGCTTGCTATGTTTAGGTAAGCAGTATAGGAGAGTAACCAATACCCGGAGGAGGTCATATATGGCAGTAGTAGCCATAGAATCCCATATTATACGGGATTATGAGAGGATTTAGGGGGCGGCGACTAGGGTTATTAAGAGGGACAAGAGAGGTGAGGGATATTAGGGCGATGGACGGGGTAGAATGGGATTAGGGTTGGGGTTTGGGTTAGTTTAAAGGGGAGGGTTTGATATGTGCCGTTGATCTCAGAGATCAATGACCAAGATTAAAGGGTAGTTGGGTCGGGTTATTAGAAATGGTTCACGACCGAGTTAGGGGTTGGGTTAATTTGGTTTAGGCTTGGGGTTGTTTGGGCTAGTGTATTAGGCTTTGGGCCTTTGTTTGATTCGAAAATAAGTTCAAGAGTGGGCTAGTATTTAAATACCCAATATTTTAGCAAAAGCAATAATTTATAAAAGTAATTAATAAATAAAAAAAATATTATTTGTGAACTAAATGATTAATAATAATAACTTACATTATAAAAAATATAAAAATTTATTTTTTGCATAAGTAATATAATTATACATGAATATGGGCTATTATTGCAAAAATATGCAATTAGCCTAAAAATATAAATGTAATTATAAAAAATACAGTAAAATATTTAAAAACATACATGTTGGTGTAAATGATAATCTTGGATGATTAAATCATGAAAATAATAATTTGAAGGATAATTATTGGATGTTTAGGCAATAAAATGCAGAAAGCAATTGATTTAAAGCCTATAAAAATTATGAATAAACGCTTGTATAGGTTTATAAACTAAATTATAATGAAAATATACTATTTTGAAAGTATATATATATTCTAAAAATATTAAGGAAATATTGGGTATCAACACCATGTAATATGGAATTTAACTAAACATTTGAAACCATCCATGCTGTGTAAGAATTCGTGACCTTCCCTTCAAAATTGAACTGCGACCTTGTACATGCAAATCTCAATCCCACACGACGTACCTCATCTATCATGTCATCATATGATAACACGAGGACCATATTGTCAACTATGAGTCAAAAAAGGATTACATACTCAATTAGCTAGAAACCTTCCACCTGATCCTATTCAGGAGAAAATCACAACGCACAACAAACTCCCCATGCTTGTAGAAAATATCCATCCCAACTAGTGGTAGATATCATCGAGAACTCTACGAAGCCCATTTGTACAGAACCAAGCCATCAAAACTGAATCCATCTAACTCAACCAAGTCACGCAGGTCACCAAACCCAAGAGTATTGCCACAAAACACTTGTAAAGACTCACTACATCATAAGAACCCAAAAAACCGATTATACCCATTACCATGCTAATCCGATCTACCACCAAGATGTCCTATTTCTCTGAGTTTCTTCCAAATTGCCTTCAGTTTAACACTTCTCCTTGCCCGCACACTTCGACCCTTAACCAACGCTCACCATGACAGATTCTAGCATAAAACTACACCGCCCTAAAGCTCATAAGCCGTTGTATTCCCTCTTAAGCACCCCAAAAGTACCACAACTGAGACAACCACTCTGAAAAGACCTTCTATGCATTTATATTTATTCCTTTTTCTTTCTGATACTGAAAGGTAGAATCCATAATAATATAAAAATGCTTCAAGTCTCGACACCATCCAATGCAAAATCTTAGATTATAGCCATATACACATCCGAAAAATTCTCAATTGCCACATATAAATAATGAATCCATTAGAGCCTTCTCGAGAGTCATCCACTCTGTTCAAATCTCAGTTGCACCACCCAAACGGGCTGAACGACATGTGCCCCATTAGCACAACAACACCCAAATAAGTAACCCTGCCTTAATGAAACCGAGTAAATTCCTACTTCATGCTCACTACATCCGTCACGAATAACAACTCAAATCATTTCATGATTTCATATACCTATAAAGTATAATATAACCCGTATCCATAAATTTCCTTGCTCAAGTCATCCTCGATCTCAACCTGTGCAAGTCATAACTAATTCACAAGTATGCCTCAAATCGAAACCAATACAACACATAACCATGCAATTAAATCATCGATATCAGACTCCCCCACTTCTCTCGAAGCCATAGAACGAAACATTCGATAACTCACAATACCCATACTCTATTACTGCCATAATCCCGCATTGAAATTCAACTAAATCCTTCAGAAGCTCATGCAACACAAACCATAAAATACCTCAAATCATCCGCTAAGCTCGCATTCATTCTCGCGAAAGCCAGGTCAACCTTTTCAAGCAATTCAAACTCAAATCGCAACACATATAACCCACTGGTAGAAAGAAACTCTCCACACAACTTCATAATGATCACACATCCATAGATTACCTCGCAGGTGATAACCCACCTGCTTAGTCTCAAACTGACATCTCTCTATACCCTTTCACAATCACAACTACTATACAATCACTTAATCTTCCTGAGTCTGAACTCATAAACAAGATATGAGAATCTAGTTCATTCCACAAATAAACAACATGAAATACCCCTCGACACACATATATCTTGATACCGTTCAGCACATCAAGACAGACCCAATACTCTGTTTCACATCCCAAGCAACTCTTCTCGTTACATCAAAGCCATCCGAACATATCCCATAGTCACATGATACACATCTTATAGCTATCCAACCACTCAGCGAGCCACTAGTCCCACTCCTAGGGATACCATTGGACATTAAAGTCCAAAAGCATATACTCACATAACTGAAATCACCGTACCCAAGTTGCGGCAATAATTCTGCCTCAAGTCCTCCAGACTAGCCCATCACCAAAACATAGAAAACACATCTCGTATCTCATCCATGATATAACAAGCCGTCGATTCACAACTGATACTGAGTGCTCACATAACATACTAGTGAGTGGAAGGAATTAAAAGAGATACGCTTCAATTTGAATCAATATTGCACGATGAGGAAAGAAAGATGAAAAGTGTATCCTATATGCCATGTAGCCTCTCGAAGATAAGTAAGGACATCACCATACCAATATGCAAGACTCTACTAGACACTTTCTCACGACTCGAAAAACCTATGAACCTAGAGCTCTGAAACCAACTTGTCACGACCGAACACCCAGCTAGTTTTAGTTGAACTTGATATGAAATTACTGTTTGGGTCTTAAATGTTGAACTTGAAAGCATGCCTACCTTCTTATGTTGGAAATTACTATAATTGGACTTATCTGTGAAGCTCGTCACTACTTTCAGTTCTTTATTTAGTATTGTTACTTACTGAGTTAGTTGTACTCATACTACACCCTGCACTTCATGTACAGATCCATGTATTTCCGGACACAGTAGGTGTTGATTTCTTCGAGCAGTTGATCTTTCAGAGATTATGAGGTAGCTGCCGGTGTTTTATAGACCTTGTATCTCCTTCCCTATCTTCTTACTTATTATATTTAGTCTCGAACTATTATAGGCCGTATTTTCCAAACATGTGATGTATAGATGCTCATGTACTCTGTGAAACCCCGATAGTTGGGAATTTTGCGTTGAGTTTTGGGTTTCTATCCCTGTTTATGAGAATCTTTGTTATTTAAAATTATTTAATTCATTTTGTGTTAAAAGAGTCAGGATTATTCCATAATATCGTCTTGCCTAGTACCATGATAGGCGCCATCACGACAGGTTAAGATTTTGGGTCGTAACAAGTTGGTATCATAACCCAGGTTACATAGGTCTCATGAGTCATGAGCAGGTTTAGAAGAGTCTTACGGATCGGTACGGAAACATCTGTACTTATCTTTGAGAGGCTGTCGAACTCTTAGGAAAATTTCACTTTCTTGTATTTTGTCGTGCGAACTTTTTCATTCAGGAAGCTAAATTTTTGTTATTCTATTCCCTCACAGATGTTGAGAAAACGTACTACCGGATTAGACGGTCAACCACCAGTGCCACCAGTTAGGGCCACCAGATGCTAAGGCCATGGTAGAGGCCGGGGCCAAGGTCAGGGTCAAGGTGTAGCTCGTATGATAGTTGGAGCAACACCTGTAGCACCACCAGTTGCTCATGCTCAGGAGAAGATTCCAGATATAGTTGAGCTGGCGGGACCAACTCAGGCACCAACTATGCCTAATATGATTCCAGGCCTTCAAGAGGCTCTAGCACAAATATTGACTATTTGCTCTGGCCTTGCTCGGGTGGTTTTGGCTTAGGCCGTACCAGCCACTTCTCAGGCCAAGGGAGGTACTTATACCCATGTCACATGTAGTCCAGAGCAGGTAGAGCAGAGACTTCAAACACCGGGGGCACTACTAGTCCAGTCGGTTGTAGCTGCTCAGGCCCAGATGGTCCCCGTTATAGCTAATGATGAGCAGAGGAGACTTGAGAGATTTGGGAGGCTTCAACCTCCATTATTTAGCTGTGCTGAGTCAGAGGATGCTCAGGGTTTCCTGAATAAGTACCAATAGATGCTTCGCACGACGGGTATTCTAGAGACTAGTGGGGTCTCGTTCACTACCTTTCAGTTCACTGGGGCTGCCTTTAGATAGTGGAAGGCTTATGAGAGGCACAGGCCGGTCGGTGCAACACCACTTACATGGCAGGAGTTCTCCGTTCTCTTCTTGGAGAAGTTCGTGCTGTAGTCTCGCAGATAGGAGCTACGTAGACAGTATGAGTAGTTACGTCAGGAGGGTATGTTTGTGACGCAGTATGAGATGAGGTTTTCTGAGTTGGCTCGTCATGCAGTTTGGTTGGTTCACACAGATAGAGAGAGGATTAGCAGGTTCATTGATGGCCTCACATATTAGCTGCAGTCGCTTATGACTTAGGAGAGGGTATCTGGTGCTACTTTTGATGAGGTGGCTGACATTGATCGGCTCATAGAGATCATCCATAGCCATGAGCGAGAAGAGATAGAGGCCAAGAGGCCTCGTGGTTCGGGTGGTTCAACGGTGTTCCTTCAGGGAGTCAGTTCTACAACGGTAGGGGTCGTCCTTACATGCACGCACAGATGGGTCATCTAGTTCACCGTGATGCATCATCTAGCCATGGTTCATACAGTTCTCATCATGGCCAGTCTTCTCTCAGTGCCCTTCCAGCCTAGAGTTCATCACGTGCTCCTTTAGTTCAGGGTTCATTTGCACCGGGTGCTCCTAGAAGTTATTCTTGTTCTCGGGGCCTGATTTAGTCCCCCACCACCACCAGTATTGGGGAGTTTCTAGAGTGAGGGGAGTTTGGGCATATATGGAGGCAGTGTCCTCGTCGCCCGGGAGGTCCAGTGCAGCAGAGGAGTCAGACTATGACTTCAGCACCAGTTACTTTGCCACCCACCCAGCCAGCTCGGGGTGGGGCTCAGTCAGCTAGGGGTCACCCACGAGGGGGAGGCTAATCAGGTAGAGGCCATGCCCGATTCTATGATTTTCCTGCCATGCCAGATGCCGTTGCTTCAGATGCAGTGATCACATGTATTGTCTCAGGTGCCACAGGAAAGCATCTATATTATTTGACCCTGGTTCCACTTATTCGTATATATCATCATACTTTACTCATTATCTGGATATGCCCCGCGAGTCCTTAGTTTGATATGTTCGTGTATCTACGCCAGCAGGTGATACTATTATTGTGGACCGGGTGTATCGATCGTGTATGGTAACTATTGGGGGACTGGAGACTAGAGTTGATCACTTATTGCTTAGAATGGTTGATTTCGATGTAATCTTAGGTATGGACTAGTTGTTTCGATGTCATCCTAGACTATCACACAAAAATCGTGATGTTGGCGATGCCGGGGTTGCCAAAGGTCGAATCTAGAGGTTCTGTAGATTATGTTCCTAGCAAGGTAATTTCTTATTTGAAGGCCCAACATATGGTTTGGAAGGGGTGTTTTGTCATATTTGGCCTTTGTGAGAGATGTCGAAGCAGACATCCCTACTATTGATTCTATACCGATAGTGCGAGACTTTCTGGATGTATTTCCTGCAGACCTGCCGGGTATGCCACCCGAAAGGGATACTAATTTTGGTATTGACTTGGTGCCATACACTCAACCCATTTCTATTCCTCTATATCGTATGGCACCATCTGAGTTGAAAGAATTGAAAGAGCAACTTTAGGAACTCCTTGATAAGAGTTTTATTAGGCTTAGTGTGTTTCCTTGGGGTGCACTGGTTATGTTTGTGAAAAATAAAGATGGTACTATGCGGATGTGCATTGACTACAGGCAGTTGAACAAAGTTACTATCAAGAACAAGTATTCTTTGCCGCGTATTGATGATTTATTTGGTCAGCTTCAGGGAGCGAGGGTATTCTCTAAAATTGATTTGAGATTCGGGTATCAGCAATTGAAAGTGCGGGATTCGGATATTCTAAAGACGGCATTCAGGACCCGTTATGGTCATTATGAATTTCTCGTGATATCGTTTGGGCTGACCAACCCCCTAGTAGCATTTATGCACTTGATGAATAGTATATTCCAGCCATACATTGATTCAATTGTCGTAGTATTTATTAATGATATCCTGGTGTACTCACGTAGGCAGGAGGATCATGCACAACACTTGAGTATTGTATTACAGAGGCTGAGAGATAAGAAACTTTATGCCAAATTCTCTAAGTGTGAGTTCTAGCTTAGTTCGGTGGCATTCTTGGGACACATAGTGTCAAGTGAAGGAATTAAGGTGGATCCGAAGAAGATAGAGGTAGTTCAGAGTTGGCCCAGGCCATATTCAGCTACCGAGATTCGGTGTTTTCTCGGCTTGGCCGGTTATTATCATCTCTTCGTGGAGGGTTTCTCGTCTATTGAGTCGCCTTTGACCAAATTGACCCAGAAGGGTGCGATATTTAGGTAGTCGGATGAGTGTGAGGAGAGCTTTCAGAAGCTCAAGATTACCTTGACCACAACTTCAGTTCTTGTCTTACTTCAGCTAATGGTTCTTATACAGTGTATTGTGATGCTTCTCGGATTGGTATTGGATGTGTTGTGATGCAGGAGGGTAGAGTGATTGCTTATGCTTTGCGTCAGTTAAAGCCCCATGAGAAGAACTACCCTGTCCATGATTTGGAGTTAGCTGTCATCGTTCATGCATTGAAGATTTGGATTCATTATCTCTACGGTGTGTCTTGTGAGGTGTTTACAGATCATCGAAGTGTACGGTGTGCCAATGTCCATCATTTCAAATCGGTCCACGCAGTATACATCACAGTTTTGGAGAGCAGTGTAGCGAGAATTAGCCACACAGGTTCAGTTGAGTACAACATATCACCCCTAGACGGACGCACAGTCCAAGCAAACTATTCAGATATTGAAAGATATGCTATGTGCTTGTGTTATAGATTTTGGGGGTTGTTAGGATCAGTTTCTGCCACTGGCAGAGTTTGCTTAAATAACAACTACCAATCGAGCATTCAGATGCCTCCGTATGAGGCTTTATATGGGATATGGTGTCGGTCTCAGGTGGGTTAGTTTTGAGCCGGGTGAGGCTAGATTATTGGGTACTGATCTAGTTCAGGATGCTTTGGCAAAGGTTAAATTGATTTAGGAGCGACTTCATACGGCGCAGTCTAGACATAAGAGTTATGCCGACCGGAAGGTTTGCGATGTTGCTTACATGGTAGGAGAGAAGGTACTACTCCGAGTTTTGCCTATGAAAGGTGTTATGAGGTTTGGGAAGAATGTCAAGTTGAGTTCTAGGTATATTGGTCCTTTTAAAATACTTAAGCAGATTGGAGAGGTGGCTTATGAACTTGCATTGCCACCTAATCTATCGGGTGTTCATCCAGTGTTTCATGTATCTATGCTCCGGAAGTATGTCGAGATTCTTCTCATGTTTTGGGTTTTAGTACGGTTCAGTTGGATAGTAATTTAACTCATGATGTAGAGCCGGTGGCCATTTTGGTATGGTTTTAGTACGGTTCAGTTCGAGGATGAATGCTTGTTGAAGTGGGGGGGGGGGGAATGTAACCACCCGGTCGGTTGTTTTGAGTATTATAGCCCCGTTCCCCTATTTACTGCTCAATTTTTATTTTACAATTGTTATGTGACTTGCCGGGGTAATTGGTTCGGGTCCAGTGAGGTTTCGAAATGAATTGAGACACTTAGTCTCAAAGACGAAAACTTAAGTTGGAAAGGTTGACCGGATGTTGATTTATGCGTAAACGACCCCAGAATAGAGTTGTGATGATTCCAATAGCCCCGTATGGTGATTTTGGACTTAGGATCATATCCGAAAAATTATTTGGAAGTCCGTAGTTAAATTAGGCTTGTAATGGCTAAAATAAAAATTAAAGTTTGAAAGTTTGACCGGGGAGTTGACTTTTTGAAATCGGGGTCGGAATCCGATTATGGAAATTGGAATAGGCCCGTTATGTCATTTATGACTTGTGTGCAAAATTTTAGGTCAATCGGACTTGATTTGATAGGTTTCGTCATTGAATGCAGAAATTGAAAATTCTTAGTTTTATTAAGCTTGAATTGGGGTATGATTCGTGGTTTTAGCGTTGCTTGATGTGATTTGAGGCCTCGACTATGTTTGTATGATGTTATAGTACTTGTTTGTATATTTTGTTGAGGTCTCGGGGGGCCTCGGGTGAGTTTTAGATGGTTAACGAATCAAATTCTGACTTAGAACAAACCTGGAAATTTTCAGCTTTCTGATGCAATCGCACCTGCGGAAATTGGCTCGCAGGTGCGAGCTCGCAGAAGCGAGATGGGTATCACAGAAGGGGACAGAACCTCACAGAAGCTAGTCCGCAGAAGCGACACCAAGGTCGCAAATGCAGAGGAAGGGGAAACTGGGCAAAACCACAGAAGAGGATAGCTTCTTCGCAGAAGCGGACTCTTATCCGCAAAAGCGTAAAGGGAGCAGAAGTGAAAAGGGTGTAGAAGCGAAAGAAAAAATGCAGAAGCGGTTAAAAATTCCGCAGGTGCGGAACCTCTAGCAGTGTACAAAAATAGAAGGTTCTGATATTTTTGTCAGTTTTAGACCTTTCAAGCACGGGTTGGGGCGAATTGTCAGAGGGAATTCATGGGAAACCTTGAGGTAAGTCACTTGTGATCATTGTTAGTCAATAATATTGAATTATGATTGAGTATTTTGACTAGATTACGTATTTTTGAGGTGAAATTAGAGGATTTGGGCTAGGGATTTGAAAATAAAATTTGAGGATTTGAAGGTCGAGTTGATGTTGAAATTTGGTAAATTTGGTATGGTTGGACTCGTGGTTGAATGGGCGTTCATATTTTCTAACTTTTATTAGGTTCCAAATGTGGGACCCACTGGCAATGTTTGAGCGCAATTTCGTATTTTGTTAGAAAATTAGTATTTTCATATAGAATTATTTTCTATAATTTGTATTGACTGAATCGAATTAATTGTGACTAGATTCGAGGCGTTCAGAGGCCGATTCGTAAGGCAAAGGCATAGCAGAATAAAGAATTTCACAATTTGAGGTAAGTAACTGTTCTAAATTTGGTCATGAGGGTATGAAACCCCGGATTCTGTGATATGTGATTGGTTTTGAGGTGACGCACATGCTAGGTGATGGGTGTGTGGGTGTGCACCATAGGAATTGTGACTTGATAAATTTCATGGAACTGTGTGGTTTAATAATCTGTTGATATCCATACATTTTCCATGTATTAGAGAAAATTGAACTATGAAGCATGTTTAAAACATGTGTTGACGCTGTAAGGACCCACAAAGGTCATGTTCATGTTGAATTATTTGCTAAATTGTTGTTTTGCACTCAGTTATAGGTTTACTTGCACATTGCATCTCAATATCTATTGTTCATTATTGATGCATCATATCATTGCTGTTTGGGCTGCTTATCATGATTTCTGAGAGCCCGAGAGACTGGAGAAGTTGATGAATGAGTGAGGCGGAGTGCCTAATTATGAGGATATTTATGGGATCGGGCTGCACGCCGCATCATGTTTCACTGATTTATGCTATGATTGGCTTGTTATAGCGCTTGGGCTGAAGGAGCTCCTCCGGAGTTTGTACACACCCCCAATGAGCGCAGGTACTTACTGAGTGCAAGTGCCGAGTACTTGGATTTTAGAATTTTTGCACTTCAGCTGTCATATATCACTATTTTGGAAATTTCTTATAGATATTATCTTCTGTTTCAGTTTAACTTGATATGAAATTATTGTTTGGGTCTTAAATGTTTAACATGAAAGCATGACTACCTTATTATGTTGGAAATTACTGTAATTGGACTTAGCTGTGAAGCTCATCACTACTTTCAGTTCTTTATTTAGTATTGTTACTTACTGAGTTAGTTGTACTCATACTACACACTGTACTTCATGTGCAGATCCAGGTGTTCCCGGACACAGTGGGTATTGATTTCTTCACGTAGTTGATCTTTCGGAGATTCCGAGGCAGCTGCCGATATTTTGCAGACCTTGTCTCTCCTTCCCTATCTTCTTACTTATTGTATTTAGTCTTGGACTATTATAGGCTGTGTTTTCCAGACTTGTGATGTATAGATGCTCATGTACTCTGTGACAACCCGATAGTTGGGAATTCTATGTTGAGTTTTGGGTTTCTATCCCTATTTATGAGAATTTTTATTATTTAAAATGCTTTAACTCATTTTCTATTAAAAGTGTCAGGATTATTCCGTAATGTCGACTTGCCTAGTACCTTGATAGAAGCCATCATGACAGGTTAGGATTTTGGGTCGTGACACATGTCAATATAAATGTCAAGTCATCAATTACCGTATACTGTTTAGCATGAGGAATATACATTTCTATGCTTACATGTCAAATGTACATGTAAAATCATGAATGTCACAGTACCATCTAGCATGAGGAAAAATGCATCTCTATTTCTACATGCCAAGTATGCATGTCAAATGAATGATTTCACAGTGATATTACCAGGTACTTTCACCCTCAACATACTCAAGTTGTCTTTTTTAAATTCCCACTTCATCATACACACACACACACACACGCAATCACTCAGCATTGTACTGGTTCCTGGCTTACAAGCCCCTCACAAAGAAAATGTATATATATCACGGTGCCTACGCTCACTGTTGGTATATTAGACCCCGTAGAGGAGAATCCTGGCCAAGCTCTAATCAAAAGCTTATAAGGTATGATGCGGCGTGCAGTACGATCCACAATAACACTCACAACATGGCTCTTAGGCCTACCTCACTCATCAATCTCTCAAGTCTTAGGGGTTCACATTCTTGTACCACTTAGTACAAATAATGATAACATATGATGTAACAGTGAATGAGGAACAACTACTGAGATATGATATGCAAACGAAGAATCATGACTGAGTATATAATTACAGTTAGTGTAGAAAACTCAAAACAACAGAAATAGCCTCATTAGGTCTCAACTGAATAAACACATAGCCTAAACATGATTTGTAACATGAATCACAACTCAATTACTCTAACAAGTAGGGATTACACGGATAGAACAAGATATAACAGCAAAACAAGTCTGGTCAAAGTCTAATAGTCAACTTGAATCATGATTACCCCGGTGCACGCCCACACGCTCGTCATCTAGCATGTGCGTTACCCCAATACATCTCTTATAACATTGTTCCCTGGGTTAAATACTCTCAAATCCAAGTTTAGATATATTACTTACCTTGAACAAGCCAAATCCAATACTGAGCAAGCCAAACAATACTCTAAAATTTCCATCCCGCACGTATAAACCTCTGATACGGCTCGAAACTAGTCAAAAGCAACTCAAAAACACCAAATAATGCCTAAGGAAACAATCTCAAATGATAAAAGGTCGAATGTTTACACATTTACTCAAAGTCTATCAAAAATTCAAACTCGAGCTCGCACCTCCGAACCCGACAAAACTCACAAAATCCGACAACCAATTCAATTACGATTTTAACCATGCTAATTTCACTCAAATCTGACTCCGAACCGATGTTCAAAATCCAAAATTTCACTTTAGGAAAGTTTCGACAAAATCCCCAATTTCTATTTAAAATTCATAATCCAAATGCCAAAATTAAAGATAGATTCAACAAATACAATCAAAACTAAGTTGAAAATACTTACCCCAATCTATGTGGTTAAAATCGCATCCAAAATCGCCTAAATCGAAGCTCCATTGCTCAAAATGTGATAAAATGACCAAGACCTTCGAAATAGACTACTCTATACACTGATCCAGAGGTACCCTTCACGATATCGATCACCAAACTCGCAATCGCGGTTCCAAAATTTTCCAGCACAGATTTTACCTTTCGCAATCACGAAAATATTTCTGCGATCGTGGTGAACAAATTTCCATTACCCTTCCCAAACTCTTTTCACACAACTTGTATTATATCAGCCATAACCTTTTGTACATAACACAAAATGACAAACAGTTTGACATTTTGAAAACTAGAAACAAAGGGCTACAACTTTTATTTTGGATATCTCCAAATTTCTTATAGATTGTACGATATAAGCTTCCGAAATCAGCTCAGTGAAAGCAAAATTTATTCTTCATGAACGCGAAGCTTCCTCCGCAAATGCAATTCATAGGTCCTTTTTTTCCATTCTAATCTTCGCGATCATGACCAATTCTCCGCGATCGCGATGTACACCCCTGTAGCAAAGAACTAGCAGTTGAAAATGGCCTAAAAATGGTCCAAATTCTGCCTAAAACACACCCGAGCCTCTCGGGACCCCGTATGAAGATACCAACAAGTCCCATAACATAACACGTACATACTCAAGGCCTCAAATCACGCATAACAATATCAAAACAACAAATCATACCTTAAATCGAACTTAATGAACTTTTGAACTTTCAACTTCCAAAACTCGTGCTGAACCATTTCAAATAAACTCGGAATGACCTCAACTTTTGCACATAAGTCCCAAATGACATAACGAATCTACTCCAATTCTCAGAACCATAATCCAAATCCGATATCATCAAGGTCAACTCCTGATCAAACTTATAAACATTCCAAACCTTCAAATTGTCAACTTTCGCCAAATAGTGCAGAAATTTTCTAGAAACATCCTAATGCAAATCCGAGCATATGCCCAAATCCAAAATCATAATTCGAACCTACCAGAACTATCAAAACTCTGATATGAGATTAAACACTCAAAAGTTAAACTTGGTCAACTCTTCCAACTTAAAGCTTTCTAGTTGAGAATCACTCTTTCAAATCAATCCCGATTCACCTAAAAATCAAAACCGACGATTCACAAAAATCATAATACATCATATGAAGCTACTCAAGACTACAAACAGCTGAGCAAAATATAAATTCTCAAAATAACCGGCTGGCTCGTTACATTCTCATAGATGAAATTACAATCTATATCTACGTGTTTTGTTCGTTCATGAAATACTGGATTAGAAGCAATTTAAATGGTAGATTTGCTATCACAATGAACTTGGACTAGTAGTTGAACGTCCATATCTAATTGCTTGAACAAGCCTAACAACCAAACTACTTTAGCAACTGCGGAAGCCAAACTCCTATATTCTACCTCTACTGAACTATTGAAAATGGTTGTTTGCTTTTTGGACTTCCATGATATCAATGAGTCTCCTAGATTCACAATATAACTAGTGTTGGATCTTCTAGTATTTGGATATGAGGCCCAATCATCATCATAATAGGCTTGTAATTGAGTAGAATTAGTTGAAGGAATAAGAATCTCTATTCCTGGGACCTATTTGACTTAACTACCCTGACTGGATATTGGAAGTTTTGGGAGAGTGCATAAAGTGACTGAAGCTTTATACTGCATATGAAATGTCTGGGCTAGTGATATTCAAATATAACAGTGTCCCATTCAGCCTTTAATAGCTACCAGGATCTTCTAATAGTGCATCATCCTTCAAGCCTAAATGTTTGTCAAATTCTGCAGAAGTTAACTTCTGATTTAGTTCAACTGGTGCCCCCATTGGCTTAGTACCTGCTAATCCCATATCAGAAATAACTTCTAATGCATACTTTTTCTGGTACATCAAAATTCCATCTTTACTCCAAGCAAATTCAATTCTCAGAAAGAACGTAAGTTCCCCAAAGTTTTTGATTTTAAAGTTCTACTAAAAGATGTCTTTTGAATTCAGAATGAGAGTGGAATCATCTATAGTGATTAAAAGGTCATTAACATATACCAAGACACTAACTATCTTCATAGCTTAACATTTGGTGAATAGAGTGTAGTTTGTATGACTTCGGATAAAATCTAAAGCAACTAAAGCTGTAGTTAACTTGATATTTCATTTTTTGGAAGTTGGCTTAAGTTCCATAGAGATATTTAAGCAATCTATATGCCTAAAATATATCCCTCTGAACTGTTGAATCATTAAGGCATATCTATGTAATTCCTCATTGAGGTCTCCTTGCAAGAATACATTGTATACATCTAATTAATAGATGTTCCAATTTTTGGCTGCAGCAACAGAAAGAACTGATCTGACTGTGATCATCTTCACCACAAGGGAAAAGGTTTCCTGATAGTTAAGACCCTCATTTTGACTATATCCCTTAGCTACAAGAATCTCCTTGAATCTCCCCACCTCCCCATTAGCCGTATACTACACATTATATACCTATTTGTACCCAATTTCTTTCTTTCCTTGTGGCAACGACACCACCTCCTAAGTTTTATTTTCTTCTAAAACTTGTATTTCTACCTTCATGGCATCCACCCACCTAGAATGCTTTATTGTTTCAATATGAGAACTAGGCTTAATTTTTGTGGAAAATTTAGAGATGTAACTCTGGTAATTTGCAGATAGTCCACAGCAAGTCACCACTCCTGCAATAGAATATAAGCACTTGTTAAATCCTCATTTTGTTTTGTTTGGAACTATGTAGTCCTTAAGCCATATAGGTTGCTTAGAAATCGTTCTAAGGACTCAATGTGGCTTTCTACATGCATGTCCTCATGGTGAGGATCTGTCTCTGCTGACACATTATCATTTTGCTTAGTGACTAAGTCAGGAGTGGAAGCATCACCTACATTAGGTGGTAGTAAATCAAGTGGAGCAAGCTGATCATGAATATGAGACACCGACTCATCAAATATTGATGAGTGTATGTTAATAAGAGATATCGATGATGGAATTGCTTTTGGATTCTAAAATTGAAACACAAACTCAAAAAGCACCATATCCTTACTAATGAAGAAGCTCATGTTTTACAAGTCTTATAACGTGTGGCCGTTTTGGTGGGTGCTATGCCCCATCAACACAACCTTAATAACCCTAGGGACAAACTTGTCATGCTTAGTCAAGTTGGTTTCAGAACAGAGGCAACCAATCACTCTCATAAGGTGACTTATTTTGCAAAACTATTAAAGGCACCCTGTTGATGATGTAGATAGCAGCTCCAATATAGAAACCTGCGGAATCTAGAAAGTAAGAATCCTTGAAACGTGACTACTTTTGTAGTCTCAAGTATGTGTCTATGTCTTCTTTCTCCCACTCTATTCTATTGAGGGGTGAAGGAACAAGATCTTTAATGGATAATGCCATAAGATTGGAAAATATTACTGCAGTTATGATTGAAAAATTCTGATCTATTATCTAATCTTAGTATTTTAACTTTCTTATCAAGCTGATTATGCGTTAAAATTCATTACCAACACAACCGCATCAGAGTTAAATCTTATAAAATACTTAAGTCCGTCTGGAGAAATCATCTACAAGGGTAAGAAAATATTACATTCCACTGTGAGTAATTGGTTTATCTGGACCCCATACATCCATATGAATTAATTAAAATATACCTTTAACTCTACTATGACTTATTAGAAATTGACTTCTAGTCTATCTAGCTAATGGACACACAACACAGTGTTCTAGAGTAAATCTACCATTAATAAAACTAGGAAATTTCCTTAGAACTATCATAGAAACATATCTCATTTTCTTGTGCCATATCTCTACATTTATTATGTAATGACCCGATATGTCATTTTGGGTTATAACTTTCTGTTTCGCTCTTTAAGACTTTGAATAGACTAATTTGATGGTTTATGACTTATGTGCATGGTCCGTTTTGATTTCTGGAAAGTTTAAATGTAATTTTTCAAAGAAAATTTAAATTTGAAACTTAAAAGTTGTTAGAGTTGACCACATTCAACAATCTTGGTAAACGATCTCGGATAAGTATTTTGATGATTCCAGTAAGTTTTTATGACGATTTTGAACTTGAACTCATATTTGTTGGTGTCCCGGGTAACCTGAGGCGGTTTTGGCACTTGTTGTGAAAAGTTAATAAATGAGTTTATGAATTTTGAAATCTTTGAGTTTTGATTCTTGATACTTGATTGTAGATATTATTTTGATGTTTTAAGTTTAGAAGCAAGTTTGCATAAGGTTTATATACTTGTGCGGATGTTAAAATAGGACCCGAGGGGCTCTGGTGAGTTTCAGACTTAGTTTTTCAAGTTTGAGATTTCTGGTATTGTAGTCATCACATTTGCTATGATCTTCTCACAAATGCAAGGTTCACATTTGTGGACAGTGACTCACATTTGTAATGGGAGAATGGGAAGGGACAACTTCACAATTGCGAATCTGGTGTTGCATTTGTGACCCTTTCAATTACGAGGTAGATGTCGCATTTGAGTTACTGAGCTTAGGGGGAACAATCGCATTTGAAAACACTAGTTTGCATTTGTGATCTTCTCGACTGCGAATTAAGATTTGCAATTGTGACATCTACAGCTGGATAAAAATAGAGGATTTCGAGATTAACTCATTTTATTCTATGTTTGAGACCTAGACTTTGTGGGAGGCAATATTTTGTAGAGAATTTCTTTTCATCTTCAAGGGTTAGTAACTTTAACTTATTTTTGATCAACTTGCATTACTTTTCGTAGTTTTTCATTCCTAAATCTAGATTTTCATAGAGTAGAAATAGGGTTTTTGGGAAGATACATAGGATTTGATAATTTAAAGATTTAGATCTCGATTTGAGGTCGAATCTTAAATCAAAACACATATTTGGACTTAGAGGTAAACGGATAATTGGAGTTTGATATTGATTTCCGATTTCGACCAAGTGAGCCTGAGTTGACTTTTTTTTGACATTTCCAAATATATTAAAGATCGAACTTTTTTTATACTAGGGTAGTTTCTAAAGCTTATTTTGACTTATTTTAGTATTGATTCGCTAGATTCGAGTGGTTTGGAGGCTTGTGCTAAAGGAAATGTGGTTTTGAAGGGTTGAATTATGCCAGAAACAGGTAAGTATCTTGTGTAACCTTAATTTGAGGGCACTAGTGTTATGTGCTATATGTGTTGGGAAGGCATATATGCAAGATGACGGGTGTATATGCCTTTCCTCTAGATTAAGCATACGGGTAGAACTAGCTTACTTACCTCTTATTGATTTATGTAGTATGTCTTCCATGATTAATTTAGATTATGAAACTCCTTGATTGATATTATTCATATTAATATCTACATTGATCTTGTTATGATATTGGATAGTGTAATAACTCGGCCGATTATTTTGAGCTTTTGAATATCATTCGGCAGTTTGAGACCTTGAGTAACTTCATATGATGTATTGTGACTTGTATATATGATTGGTTTTGATGTTCCTAGGGGTCGGGATTGATTTGGTAGAATGATTCTCAATTAGAAAGCTTTAAGTTATAAGAATTGACCAAGGTTTGACTTTTGAGTAAACGACCTCAGAATGGTAATTTAATGGTTTCAATAGGTTTGTTTGGTGATATTGCACTTAGGCATATGTTTGGATTTATATTTGGATGTTCTTAGAAGGTTTTGGCTCTAATTGTTGAAAGTTAGCAATTTGAATGTTTGGAAAGTTCATAAGTTTGACTTGGAGTTGACTTTGTATCACGACCCAAAAATCCCTCCTTAGGAGTCACGATGGCACCTAGTCTCCAAGACTAGATAAGCCTAAAACATACTGAGTTAACTACAAATTTAAACTAATTAACTATTAAATAGGAACGAGTAATTGCCATACATAGCCAACAACCATCAATAGATGTATAATATCCCAACACTGGTAGTACAAGTCATAAGCTCTACTGAGTTCACTAGAAAATCTCTAAGTACAAACTATTCCGGAATAGAAATAAACAGTGCTAAAGAAAGACAGCAGAAGGTGACTCCGAGGCTTGCAAATGGGATGCCAGGTATACCTTGAAGTCTCCACAACAACTCACAATCAATCAACTAATGACCGGCACACTCCGAGGTACCTGGATCGGCACAAAAAATGTGCAGCAAGCATAGCATGAGTATACCATAAAGTACCCAGTAAGTATCAAGACTAACCTCGATGGAGTAGTGATGAGGTACAGTCAAGACACCTACTAGACATAATAAACTGTACAAGTATGAATATACAGCTAACAGAGAACAATATCAATATAAATCTAAACATGGATAGAATAACAATACAACACTAACAAATGGAAAATAGAAGCAACAATTAGCAACAAAGAGTAAACATGTAATAACACCGTAAAGTAATCAAAATACAGTTAAAATCCAAGTGAAACCACATAAGAAAAAACAAATAACAACCAAATAATCAACTGTTCTTACACAAGGTTTGCACAAGTATCACCTCGAGGTAGCACACCTCATAATCACAATTACGGGTCTAAAATCACGAATCATAATCACTTGGCATCTCGTTCCCATATTACCAATCACAACTGCACGGACAACTCACGTGCCAATAACAATAGTGCCTCAGATTTTCACGAATAACTCACGTGCCAATAGTAACAATACCTCATATCCTCATAGACAATTCACGTGCCTACAGTAATAGTACCTCATATCCGCACGGACAACTCACGTGCTGACAGTCCAATCCATGCACAGAAGGAAGGCATACATGAATACATGTACATGATCAATAAACATCAAGATTCATACTCTTGGACTGATATAGTGTCATGACCCAAAATCCCAACCTGTCGTGATGGCTTTTAACACACTTTCTAGGCAAGCCGACAATTACATAACAATTAAAAATTTAGAATAAAACATGTTTTAATAAACTTAACAACATAAAATCTTATAAATATCTGATAAAGGTAACTTAAATTCTACTACAACCACCACAGAATCTGATGTGAACAAGTACATGGGCACTACTAAATCTCAACATAAACCAAACTCTAGTACAACAATGTGAATAATAGAGCAATACTGAATAAAATAAAAGAAGGGAGAATCAAGGTCTGTGGGAATCATAACATCTACCTCAGAGTCTCCGAGAAGGTACCAACACAGATCAAATAATCACCATGTCCAGATGCAACTGGATCTGCACACGAAGTGCAAAGTGTAGTATGAGTACCCCATGCACTCAATAAGTAATAAGGCTAACCTTGGGGTGAAAGCAGTGACGAGCTGAGAAGGATACAGTCAGAACCAATATAACGACAACACATATAAGATAATGAAAATGACAATAAATAACTCAGAGAAACTTCCATATTCAGCTCGTTCATAGTACATAAATTTAGACATGCTTTCAAGTTCACAATTAATGACCAACACTAATAAGAACATATCAAGTATAGCTAGCATGAAGAATGGTACATCTCTATGCCTACATGTCAATATGCATGTCAAATGTATGATATCAAAGTGATATTTCAAGGTACTCACACTTTTAGAGTACTCAATATGCCTATCTCAAATGCCCACTCATCACACACACAATCACTCAGCACTGTACAGGTGCCTGGCATCAATGCCCCTCACCAAAACATGTCATTGTGCCTGCGCTCCCTACTGGTATGTCAGACTTCGAAGGGGCGTATCCTGACCAAGCGCTAATATAAAGCCTATAAGGCCTTCGGCGGCATGGAGCCCGATCCACAATAATAAATAAGCCAATAAGGCCTACTGTGGCATGCAGCCCAATCCACAATAACGCTCACAACCCATCTCTCAGGCCTATCTCAGTCATCAATTTCTCAAGTCTCAACGGCTCACAGATCTCGTACCACTCAGCCCAAACAATAATAACACGTGATGTAATAATGAATGATAATAGAAACTGAGATATGATATGCAAACAAAAAATTATGATGGAGTACATAATTGCAGTTAAAACAGATAACTCAAAACAACAGAAATAACCTCACTGGGTCTCAATCGAATAAGCACATAGCCTAAGCATGATTTCTAATATGAATCGCAGTCCAATTACTCTAACAAGTAAGGATTTCATGGATAGAACAAGAGTTGATATCAACACAGTATAAGAATCCACCCGGATCATGATTACCACGGTGCACGCCCACACGCCCGTCACCTAGCATGTGCGTCACCCCAACACAAACCATATAATATGTTTTCCAGGGATTTATACCCTAAGTTCCAACTTTAGAAGTGTTACTTACCTCAACACGTACAACTCAATACTCCAACAAGCCCTTGCCTCGCGAATCGACCTCCGAACGACTTGAATCTAGTCACTCGCAACTTAATATAATCAATACAAACTATATGAATTGATTCCATACGATAAAGCTATCTTAAACCAAAATCAAAAGTCAACCCAAAAAGTCAACCCCGGACCCGCACCTCAAAACCCCCACAAACTTCATAGAATTTGAACACCCATTCAATTACGAGTCCAACCACACCAAAATCATCAAATTCCAACAACAAATCGACCCCGAGACCCCCAAATCTCACTCTCCAATACATAGCCCAAAAATCCCCAAATTGTACCTCAAACACACATAATCTAGGTGTAAAAATCAATGGGTATTCAATATTTGTGGACAAAGGTGATTTAAAGTTACTTACGTCTTAAATTATAGTGAAATCCCTCTCCAAATTCTCCCCTAGCCGAGATCCACAAGTCCAAAAATGAGAAAAATGGCAAACCCTTCGACATTTATGTTCTGTCCAGCAAAACCGCACATGCAGTCCAATTCTCCGCTTCTGCGGAACTTCTTCTGTGGTCAAGATTACACTTCTGCGCTTCCCACTTAAACTCCACCAGCACCTATGACACTTCTCTGCATCTACTGCTCTAGGACACCCAGTCGACTTACGCTTCTGCAAGCCTTTCATCGCATCTACGGGCGCGCTTCTGCGCACCCACGTCCGCTTCTGCGAAAACCCATGCACAGCTCATCCTCTGCACCTGCGGTCACAAGCACGCATTTGTAGCCTCACAGGTGCGATAAATGCTCGCATTTGCGCATAAACCTCTCTCTAGCCAAACCCACAGCTACGCCTACATGGCCGCTTCTCCGGCTCCGCACCTGCGGCCAAAACCTCGCTAGTGCGGTAACACCAGAACTGAAGCCAACATAAATCCCTTTAGTCTAAAACTCAATTCGATTCCAATCCGAATCATACCCGAGGCCCCCGAGACCCCATCCAAACATACCAACACATCCTAAAACACAATATGAACTTAATCGAAGCCTCAAATCATATCAAAACACATCAAATTCACGAATCGCCCCCAATTCAAGCTTATTGAAACTAACGAACTTCAAATTCTAAAACCAATGCTGAATCATATCAAACCAACTCCGATTGACCTTGAATTTTTCACACAAGTCATAAATGACACAACAGACCTATTCCAGCTCCCGGAACCAAAATCCAAGTCCAGTATCAACAAAGTCAACTCTTTGTCAAACCTCTCAACCTTCCAAACCTTCAACTTTCCAACGTTTGCCAATTCAAGCCAAAACAACCTACAGACCTCCAAATCAATATACAGACATACTCCTAAGTCCAAAATCACCATACAAAGCTATCAGAACCATCAAAACTCCATTCCGAAGTCGTCTACACAAAAGTCAAACTCTAGTCAACTCTAACAAATTAAGCCTCCAAACCTTGGGATATGTGTCCCAATTCACTCTGAATCATCCCCGGAACCAAACCAACCACCCGACAAGTCACATAGCCGCAAATTACATAGGAGAAGTGATAAATGAGGTAACGAGTATGCAATACTCAAAATGGACGGCCAGATCATTCCATATACGTGACATGTTACAGTGTATACTTGTTGTACTATCACAACTCAAGTCAATAGGTAACAATCAGGGACACCGAGTAGCACATTGGAATCAACATAACAAAACTTGTAATATGCATGACACACACAAGAAGGTCACACCACCACACAATTATCATCAGTAACAATGCCCCCAGGCCATCACAAATCATCCCCGACATACAACCCTTGTCTTTCCACGTGCGCAATAATAAAGTAAATGGCCACCGTGTCTTGTCACACGCGCATTATAGTTATCCCACCTTTCTCGCCACATGCGCAAAACCAACATATATAGCCCGCCTTATCACATCGCATGTGCAAATATCAATAATAACAATAGCACTGACAACTCACGTGCAAACACCCCAACAATACTCGTAACAATCCTTCATGTGCCAAAAACATAACAACACAATATAATAATTCGCACCACATGTGCTCATATACCACAATGTTTCCACAACAACAATTCCAATTACCACAATAACACGTAGTCCACGACTCAACAACACCATTTACAACAATAACACGATGGTACAACAAGTAAATCAACACAAGAATTACAACAATACAAGGATACAGAAGAATGAGCTCAATAATGAAAGGCATAACAAGTAATAATGACTTCAAGTAAGAGTAGTTTAACAATAAAAGAGACAACATGTGACATCGACTTCAAATAAATAATCAACTATGAAAGAAATAACATGACAATAACAAGGCAACAATGAGAATTAAAGCATGTATGAGTATATTTGACAATAAAAGATAGAACAGGAACCAACAGCTTCAAATAAGGCATACAAAAGTAAATTTAACAATGGAGGATATAACATGATGGAACGACTTCAATTTAATGTACATAAGAAACCTAAGAGTCTAAATCGGTCAAATGTCCACATATTAGGTCGTGCACATACTCGTCACCTTGAGTACACGTCTTTCACGTAGTTCAAATAGTGCAAACAAACCAATCCCTTTAAGTTAGTTTCTCCCACACAAAGTTACACAAGATACTTACTTCAAAAGTCCTCAATCAATACTCAAAAATATCTTTTCCTTTACAATTCACATCTTTTCAGCTCAAATCTAACCAAAATTGACTTAATAACATCAAATAGTGCAAGAGAAATCAATTCCAATAAATAAGGCTATGATGTTTGCACAATTCCTCAGATGTAAACAAAAGTTAACCCCGGACCCGCCCAGTCAAAGCCCGGGTCCAACGGTAGATTCTGACTATCCATAACCTCATGCGTCTATATATGTGTTTTGTTTTAAAATCCGAGTCCAATTCGACTCTCAAATCGTAAATTTTTATTTTTCAAAACGTAGACAAAGTTTTCTCAAAATTTCACTTTGATTCTCAATAATTTGATGTTAAATCTCATATATAATCATGTAAAATAGTTGGAAATTGTTCAAAATCATTTACCCAATGATTGTAGATGAAAATCCCTGTTCAAAGTCGCCTCCTCACGAGTCTAGGGTTCAAAGATATGAAAAATGAAGCTATATCCCGTCTCCCAACTTTTATGTTCAATTTTAGGTATCGCAAATGCGACATGGGGTACGCAAATGAAAACCTCACAAATGCGAAGAATGATTGCAAAAGCGAAATACCTCATAGTCTTGCTGATGTCACAAATAAGACAAATTGTTCGGAATTGCGAAAGGGGAACACGTCGCAAAGCGATCAAATCCGACCAAGCATGCACATCATAGTACACAATATGAAGCCACTAAAGACCTCGAACCATTGAACAAGACGCTAAAGATCAAAACGACCGGTCGGGCCGTTACATGCCAAGGGTCTTCCCCAAGCCATTAAATCACTGTATAGACTTATCATACACTTGCCCACGTGTGATCCTATGTCACCCCAATCCACATAAGCCTGAAACATCATCACTACCTATCACGTCCGGACCTCAGAGAGAGCGACCGACGCTTAACCGAGATACCCCAGTTAAGAAAGCTTGTTAGATGCGTTCTATCCAACCTTGCCCATTAACAATATAAGAACCAGTACATGTGATAGACATGAGAAAAGTCAAGTGTTCCACAATATTTTCCACTACTAAAGGATATTCATTTATGATTTCAAAAATATAACAAGTTTACTGATATAAGGGTGGCAAGTGGGCCGGTCCAGGCCCGGGACCGCGGGCCAATCGGCCAAACGGGCTAAACGGGCCAGGACCGTTTGGCCCGATTTTTGTGGGCCTGGGCCGGTCTCGTGGGGCCGGTCCTATGCTTTGGTCCCGCCAGGCCTGGGACCATTTAGCCCGCCAGGGACCGGTCCCTTAGCGCACCAAACAGTCCCAATGGCTATAATTTTAATTTTGTTTTTTAAAATATGGCCGTTAGGCTGTCAAAAGTAGCTGTTGGCTATTTATAAAATAGCCATTTAACCCCCTCCCCCAAACTTTGTTTTAACCCCAAACTTTTTATAATTACATTTTTTTTCCTATTTTCAACTATAAATACCCCTTCATTCTTTCATTTGTCTTACAAAATCATCAATCTATCACAATCTCTCTCTAATTTCCTTCTATAATTGCTACTATTGCTTACTTTATTGTTACTAAGTGTATAATATATAAGCTATATTTGATATATATAGCTCTTATATTATACATTTAGTATATATACTACTATACTATACTATATATGCAGCTTATATAAGCTATATAAGATGTATATATAGCTTATCGAATATAGATTTTTTTTATATATATATATATATATATATACGTTTTAGTAGTAACATGAAATGACCAAAGTATGGTACTTTTTAGCTAGTATAAATATGGAGTGATAGAAGATCAAGTTTTAGCTCAACTAAGTTTTAGTTGAAACTGTAATCTGAGTTGAGCTAAATCTTGATCTTCTATCATTCCATATTTATACCCGCTAAGAAGTACCATACTTTGGTCCTTTCATGTTACTACTAAAAAGTATATATATATATATATANTTTGTTGGGCCCACTTAGCCAATTTAGCCCGTGGGGCGGGACCGTTTAGCCCGGGACCAAACGGTCCCGGTCCCGGGCCGGTCCCTACAAAAAGACCGTTTAGTTTGGGACAGGCCCGGGACCGGGACCGTTTGGACCTGCCCACTTAGCCCGTTTAGGCTCGGGACTGGCCCACTTGCCACCCTTATACTGATATGATAAAAACATGTTCGCCCAAATACCAACACTTACTAGTTTAATTCCCAACATCATATACCACCCACAACCTGTCTACGGAGCCTCTAAGTACATCAGAAGAGTAGTATGGATGTGCCGGCGTCAAGGCCCTGGCTATACCTCAAAATGTAACGTACAACGTCAAATGACATGAAGCCGAGAACAGAGTAGGGCTCACCAAAATCTGCTGAATTGAGAGTAACGGCTAACGAGGGTCAAAACCACCTGTTGACGAATCACCTGCATTCATTGAAGATGCATTGCCACTTGAAAAAGGGACGTTAGTACATATGGAATAGTACTAGTATGTAAAGCTAAATGTCCACTTTCAAAATAGAATACCATTATAAGAAAGGGAAAACCATATAAACGACAAGTCACAATCAACATTATCCAAATGCCCAGTGAACACATACCAGTTTTCAAAATACGAAAAATAATGTATATTTTTCGTTGAGAGATTATTAGCACCGATATACCACCGTATTTTTAGCACGGAGTCCAATCACGCCCGATCGTCTAGGCCATCTCCCCACGGACAATGTGGTTTGACATGTGATGCGAAAAAGGTGTTACCAAGAGTAGTACCACCATGTGCGCAACATGGTGTCCGATCTCCACCTGGTCGGCTAGGCCGCCTTCCCACATTGCCGTGTGGGTTGACTTTCCAATTCAAAGCTAATATCAATCTCATCCCAAATAAGGAAAATAAACACAATCCATCACCATCCATCCCTATACTGGCACGTGTAGTTTTGGGTGTGGGCCTTATGACCCACCCTTCCTCGGTTTGCTAATGATACTCCCGAAAACATTTTTTTTTGTTTTTTTGAACACAAAGGTAGTATAATTACAAATGTATTCACATCCACATCTTTCACATTGTATAAACCTTCATTATTATTTTCAACCACTCACAACAACACTATTTCCTTGGCTCTTTTGGCCATTCACAAGATTCATTATTCATGGCACGATGACCGTACTTTATATTCCACGCTTTCTTTTCTTTACCTTCAAGGATAATCAACATAAGCATCAACATATAGAGTATTCCGGAAATCACAACTTTAAGTTATAAGCAGTGAAGACTTAAACACAATGAATTCCTTCCCAAGAAATGAAGTAAAATGGTTGGTAATTAAAGTACAAGTTAGAAGCATAAACGAGTGACACATCATTTAATCTTGAAATATTTTTCCCAAAAAGGGCAATACACAATTTCAACTTATGAAAATATATAAGAGCTAAAGACACATTGGAAACACTTACAAAACATAGAATTAGTTAAAACAGCCACATTTAGGCACAAATATAACTCTCATTATTGGCACGGTGGCCACACTATCCATCTCCAACCCCCTTCTTTCACTTTCAACCATCCTTATAGATTATCAACAACAAGGAATTTTAATTCAAGAATTTAGACACACATTTGAGCAACTAACCAAATTCAGGGTCTTAGACACATGTGATTTCTTACACAATTCGACATGCTATTTTTCATTTAAATCACCCTTCAAATCATGACACATTAACACACAGCCCATGTTTAATAATTCTCGAATAGTAACTTAGCAAAGAAGAATGTTTGGAATACAATTTGAACGCATATATCTTTTGACACAAGGCTTGTTCGGAGTAATCAATTTATAATGAGCAACACGGGACTTACAAGGCCATTCTGGGGTTCAATTTTAAAAGAGGAGTTTAGCCAACATACCTTGTTTGATCTTTCCTTAAGTTACTACAACGTCCCAACACTTTTAGCAATAATAATCTATAAGAAGGTAGCTAAAATCAGATAATAATTAGAAGGATTCACATGGTGTAACTCTCTTAGGAATTTGGTCGAACATCTAGTATGCAAAATGGACTACAAAGCTCTACACTGGTAATCTCTTCCTCTCTTAACCAATTTCAATAAGAAACCACCCAAACTAGTTCATTAAACCCATACACTACAATCTATTGTCATATGCATGGCCTATTTCCAACCCCTATAACCTAATTAAACCCATAAAAATTGCATGAAGGTTTTAGGACAAGGTCTTACCCGGATAGATGATAATCTAGTGATTGGTTTCCTTGATTCTTGAAGGTTGGTGCAAGATTGGATGATTAGAGTGTTAGTTTTCCTCCTTATCTCTCTAAAATTCTCTTAGCTCTATCTAAAATCATCAAATAATTGCCCCAAAATGAGCCCCAAAGGCTATTTCAAAATGGGGTCGGGTTATAAAAATAGACAAATGGACCTTCTGAACACAAGTCTGCGGGCGCAAAACTGACCGCAGAACAGGTATGGGGTCCGCATAATGGACCGCGAAAGTGATGCCCAAAAATCGGGATGATCTGGACAGGTGTGCGACTGGTCTGCGGTCCGCAGAACACTTATGCGGCCGCAAAATGGGCCGCAAAATCGCCCAACAAAATTTCCTCGTGCAACTATGTGACAGAAGTGCAGACCGCAAAACAGGTTTGCGATCGCACAATGGACCGCGAAACAACCCTCAAAATTCAACAACACCCTGATCAACTCTGCGACGCTTATGCGGCCCGCAGAATGGATCTGCGGCCGCGAATCTGACCGCATAATTGGCCCTTTAGCAAAATAATTTTCCACCAACACCTTGATGCATTCTTCAACCCAAAACGTCTGTACCGCGGTGATCAAGCTCACCGCGAAGAATTTCTACAGCCCTCAAACATGTAAGCCTACTTGACACAACGAACCCTTAAATTCCTTAGCGAAATTTTTGGGGCCTTACACTACTGCAGATTATTCCTTCCACTCATGCCGATAAGCCTTGGAAAAAAATCTCAACACCCATCAAGGGCCGATTCTCACATACACACACTATAAAATCCCCCAATAACTCCAGCCGCTTACCCATGGATCCACAAGATATAATCACACAACATAACACACCGCCCATATGACCATAGCAACAACTCTAACCATAATAGCTGCCCATTACCCAACTCGGTACCGGTAAATAGTCTTATATTGACTAGAACATTGTTCAGAACCTACACAACATCGGAAATGATGCAAGAAACGTGTGAAACTCATAACTACTTACCCGGCAACAAGCCACATGCAGACACCACTTGGGCACATACCTCGCAAGTCTAAACCCGACAAGCACAACTCGAATATGACTGAATATGGAAAGAGATACACATGAGGGAACTATCAGAAAAGTCCAACAGGTACAACTCCCCATCGGTATCATACTACGAATCCATTCCACAAGGGAGAAATGAAACATATGAACTAATCACAAGGATTCCATCCTAATATAACGCCACCACATCACGTAGCCAGGTCCAAACATATCAATCCACATGAAAACACGAGGATCCCATCCTCAATTCTGAATCACAAGTAGAATAAACATCACTCTAACTGAAAACCTTTCACTAATTCAATACCGCAAAACAAAAATCACAACACATAACATACTTCCCATATCGGTAGAGCACCCAAATAACAAGTTGTGGCCAAACCACCGAAAATCACATCAAAACCTATGGTATTAGCTAACCCAAAGTCCACCCAAGCCTCGTGACCCCTAATAGCAACCAAACTAGAGGGATAGACACGAGTTATCATAATAGAATTCCCCAAATGGCGTGAGCACATGAACAGAGTACAAGAATCACGAAACATAACCATATATGAACTAAGGTAGGATGAATCTTACCAATAAATGGGATCGGATCGAAACAATACTAATGCATATCTATATACAATTGAAGCCATACTTGTAATGGCATCATCTGGTGTAGAAGCCTCAGTCCAACCAAGAAAACATAACAGTGGGCCTGGCCTCCCTCTCTAGGATGACATCTACATGCCTGACCTCTACCCCTAGTTGGCAGTGCAGCTATAGCAGCAACTGGAGTGAAAGCTATAACTTGAATACTCTGATGTGGTGCACCCATCCGAAGTCTGGGACAACCCCTTATCATGTGCCTGGTATCCCCACACTCAAAGAAACCTCTCTGCTTATGTGGCTGTGGAAGCTGTCCCATACAGGTACTTTGGGACGCATGGATATCTGAAGCATCACGTGAAGCCTGAAGTGCAAACTGTACTGGCTGACCCATAAATCCTCTACCATGACGCACCCTGCATCAAAAATAGGGATCAATAGATCCCCTCGGTCCATAAGGCTTCTTAGCCTCCATGTCCTCCCTCTCTCGGCCCCGCATACCCTCCAACCTGCGAGCGATCTCTACAACCTACTGAAACAGAGTATTTATCTCCAACTCTCAAGCCATGTTGAATCTAAGACCATAACTAAGCCCCACGATAAATATGCAGACTCACTCTCTGACTGTAGGAACCAAGGTAGGTGCATGTCAGGACGACTCGCCAAATCTGATGGCGTACTCCAACAATGTCATAGTGCCCTGGCGCAACTGCTCGAACTCTGTGCGCCACACATCCCTGAGGATCTGGGGAACAAACTCCCTAAAAACATCTCTGAAAACTGAGTTCAAATAAGTGGTGCTGCATCAGCTCTCCTACCCTCCTCAAAAACCTGTCACCACTGCTATGCTGCCCCTGATAGCTGAAATGTAGTGAAACCAACTCCACTCACCTCTACAATACCCATGTTGCGTAGAATACAACGACAATTCTCTAGAAAAACCTGTGCATCCTCGGTAGCTGTGCCACAGAAAATGGGGGGATCATTTTTCTTGAACCTCTCAAGCCTTTTCTGCTCCTCCTCAATTTCCCCTGGTCTGACCTCAGGCTGAAACGGAATAACAGGCTATAGCGGCATAATACCCAGAACCTTACCAATGTGAGCCCGCTGCTCTTGATTACAGGTGTTGGGAGTCTGAGCTCCTCCCCCAGACTTTGAAGTAGTTGGTATGACCAGAATCAATCTCGCCTAAGCCAATGCACCAAACATGTTTACGAACTGCGCTAAAGTTTCCTAAAGTTTTGGGGGTAGCAACAGAGACCTCTGGTGCCTGTCCCCCAACCGAAGCTACTAGAGGCTCCTCAGCTACTGCTTTGGCAGGTGCCCTAGCTGAGCATGTGCTCCTCCTCGCTCTCCGCCTTTACCTCTGCCCCGACCCCTAGCAATACTGGCTCTGGGGAAACATCATCAGGAACTGAAGCTCGTGTTCTTACCATCTGTGAGAGAATAGAATAACAAAGGCTCAAACTCCGAAATCAATAAACTCACACGATAGGAATGAAAGAAGTGAAGTTTCCTAATAGTTTTGTAGCCTCTTGAAGATAAGTACACACGTCTCCGTACTGATCCTCAAGAATCTACTAAACTTGCTTATGACTCGTAGCTCCTATGAATATAGAGCTTTGATACTAACTTGTCACGACCCAAAAATCCCTCCTTAGGAGTCGTGACGGCACTTAGTCTCCAAGACTAGGTAAGCCTAACAGATACCTAGTTAACTACAGATTTAAACCAATTAACTATTAAATATGAACAAGTAATTGCCATACATAGCCAACAACCATCAATAGATGTACAATATCCCAAAATCGGTAGTACAAGTCATAAGCTCTACCGAGTTCACTAGAAAATCCCTAAGTCCAAATTATTCCGGAATAGAAATAAACAGTGCAAAAGAAAGACAACAAAAGGTGACTACGAGGCCTACGAATGGGATGGGAGGTATACCTTGATGTCTCCACAACAACTCACAATCAACCAACTAACGACCGGCTGCTTCGAGGTACCTGGATCTACACAAATATGTGCAGCAAGTGTAGCATGAGTACACCACAGTGGTACCCAGTAAGTATCAAGACTAACCTCTATGGAGTAGTGACGAGGTAAAGTCAATGCACCTACTAGACATAATAACATGTACAAATATAAATTTAAAGCTAATAGGGAACAACATCAATATTAGGCTAAACATACAAAGAATAACAATACAACACTAGCAAATGGAAAATAGAAGCAACAATTAGCAACAAGGAGTAAACATGTAATAACACCGTAAAGTAATCAGAATACAGTTAAAGTCCCAGTGAAACTAAGTAACGAAAAATAAGTAACAACCAAATAATCAATCGTTCTTACACAAGGTTGTCACAAGAATCATCTCAAGGTACCACACCTCATAATAACAATTACGGGTCCCAAATCACGAATCATAATCACTTGGCATTTCGTGCCGACATTACCAATCACAACCGAACGGACAACTCACGTGCTGGATGGACAACTCATGTCCCAATTCCATTAGTGCCTCAGCTCTGCACGGACAACTTACGTGCCAATTGTAACAATAACTCATATCCACATAGACAACTCACGTGCCAACAGTAACAGTACCTGATATCCGCACGAAAAACTCACGCCTTGACAGTCCAATCCACGCATAGTAGGCAGGTATACAAGAATACATTTACATGATCAATATAATTCAGGATTCATACTCCTGAACTGATATAGGTGACATGTTACAGTGTATGCTTGTGTAAGTGTACTATCACGGCTCAAGTCAACAAGTAAAAATCAGAAACACCGAGTAGCACATTGGAATCAACACAACAAAACTTGTAATATGCATGACACACATAGTCCCTTGTCCATCACAAATCATCCCCGACATAGTCCCTTGTCTCGCCGCGTGTGCAACAATAAAGTAAATGCCCATCCTTGTCGCGACTTCAAATACGAATAATCAACTATGAAAGAGATAACATGACAATAAAGAGGCAACAATTATAATTAAAGCATGAATGAGTATATTTGGCAATAAATGATATAACATGAACCAAAAACTTCAAATAAGGCATATAAGAGTAAATTTAACAATGGAGGATATAACATGATGGAACGACTTAAATTTAATGTACAAGAAACCAAAAAGTATAAATCGATCAAATTTCCATATATAAGGCCATGCACACACTCATCACCTTGAGTATATGTTTTTCATATAGTTCAAACAGTGCAAACAAACCAATCCCAACAGGGTAATTTCCCCCACACAAAGTTAGGCAAGCTACTCACCTCAAAAGCCCTCAATCAGTACTCAAAAATAGCTTTTCCTTTATAGTTCACCTCCGCTCGGCTCAAATCTAAACCAAACTGGACTTAATATCATCAAATAATGCAAGTGAAATCAATTCCAATAAATATGGCTATAATGTTTGCACAATTCCTCAAAGATCAACAAAAGTCAACCCCGAGCTCGCCCTGTCAAAACTCGGGTCCAGGGGTAGATTCTGGCTACCCATAATCCCACGAGTCTATATATGGGTTTTGTTTCAAACTCTGGGTCCAATTCGACTATCAAATCCTAAGTTTCATTTTTCAAAACGTGGACAAAGGTTTCTAAAAATTTCACTTTGATTCTCACATATTTGACGTTAAATCTCATATATAATCAAGTAACATAGTTGCAAATTGATCAAGTCACTTACCCAATGATTGTAGATGAAAATACCTCCTCAAAATCACCTTCTACCAAGTCTAAGGTTCAAAGATATGAAAAATGAGGCTAAAATCTCATCTGCAAGATTTTGTGTTCAGTCGCATGTGTCGCAAATGCGACATGGGGTTCGCAAATGCCAACCCCGCAAATGCGAAGAATGATCACAAAAGAAAATCCCTCATATTTCTGTTGATGCTGGAAATGCGATGAATTGTTCGCAATTGCAAACAGGGAACACATCGCAAAAGCGATCAAACTGATCGCATATGCGACTCAGCCTAACACAAGCCCCCATCGCAAAAGCAAACTTTTTGTTCGCAAACGTGAACCCGACCGACTCCAGCTTATATTGAAAATATGCGATGTCCCCCATCACAAATTCATTGCCGCAAATACGATCATAGTCTCGCATGGGCGAGGCCTGCTGTATCTGTGCAAAATCCAACAATGCTAGAATTCTTCCAAACACTATGATACGCTTCCGAAACTCACCCGAGCCATCAGAGCTCCGAACCAAACATCAACACAAGTCTAAAAACATAATACAAACCCACACACGTGATCAAACCATAAAAATAACATTTGGAACTGGGAATCACACCTCCAAAACACATGAAACCTATGATTAACTCAAGAACTTCTAAAAACACAACCGCTCGTCTGATTCCTATCAAATCAACTCGGAATGATGCCAAACTTCGTAACAAGTTCCAAATAACAAAGAAGACCTAATCTAAGTCCCAAAACTAAAATCCAAACCCAAAAGCCATGAAAACAACTTACGGTCAAACTTATCAAAATTCTAAACCTTCAAATTGGTAACTTTCGGCAAAATATGCCAAATCAACCTAGGAAATTCTGAATATAGTTCTGGGCATATGCGCAAGTCCAAAATCATGATATGAACCTATCAGAATCATCAAAATACCATTCTGGGGTCATTTTCACAATAGTCAGATATTGGTCAACGGTTTCAACTTAAGCTTCAATAATGAGAATCAATCATCCTAATAAATCCCGAAACATATGAAAATCAAATCCGACCAAGCACGCAAGCCATAATACACAATATTAAGCCACTCAAGACCTTGAACCACTGAACAGGATGCTAAAGCTCAAAATGACCAATCGGGTCGTTACACTTTGAGGCTATTAGATTCAGATTGTTTTTCTGAGAATTGAAATAGGCCCGTTTTGTAATATGGGTCTGCAAAGTTTGGTTAGTTTCGGATTGGGTAGGCGTGAATCAGACGTTTGGTTTGAAGTTGGAAGTTTATGAACTTAAGAGATTGATAATGATTGACGATTCTTGGTTTTAGTGTTAATTACGATCTTTGGAGACATTAGATAAATGTGGTAAGTGTATTTGGACTAGTTGGTATGATTGGAAAGGGTCACGTGGGGCTCGGGTGAGTTTCAGTGTAGTTTCGGGCCATTTTGGTTAAGTTTGCATTGCTGGTTTTCTATTGAATATGATGAGCATTGTGATTGCAGAAGAAGCCTCGCGATCGCGTAGTATGTTTCGGCAGCTGGTGATTTCTCATCGCGTTCACGTTCGCGGAGAGGAGATATTGGCAGGCACAGATTTTGTGTTGTGAGCTCGTGTGTAGAGATATGCGTTCACACTGAGGGAGCATCAGTTGAGTATTTGATCTATGCGTTCGCGATAGGAATATTCATTCGCATATAAGACATTGGAGCTGGGGGGCTGTGTGTTCGCAGTCGCGATTGATTGTACGCATTCATGCAGAAGGGTTGTCCTTTGTCATCGCATTCATATTGTATGTCATGCATTCACGATCTAGCCTTTCAGGCGGGTACATGATTAAGCTTCGTAATCACGAAGCAATGAATTGCTTCGCGAAGGCGAGTGTTGGGCCGACCTTTTATGTTGGGAATTTCAAGATCTTACCCATTATTTCATATTTTAAGCCCTAGACTTGGAGAAGGGTGATATTTTATGGAACGTTTCATACAAGGTAATGGGGTAAGTGATTTATACCTATTTGTGATTTTATTTCAAGGATTCATATGGATTTCTATATATTAAACATGGAATTGTGAAGGAAATCCACGATTTTTGCCTACAATGTAAGAGACTATATTATCGGGTTTTGACCATCGATTTGTACCCGAATATGGAAACTAGAATTGCGTCATTGAATTCCTATAGAATTTCTTACCTCCTTGGATGACGTTCGGCTTGGATTTGCGTGATTGGAGGGCTAGAGCGAGGTTTTGACGCAATTTATTGTTGAAACTAGCAGGGAAGAAGTAAGTCTTTTGGCTAACCTTGTTAAGAGGTAAACCCCTAGGATTTGAATTGATTGTTATGCATTTAAGGTATTGAGGGTGGTGTATATACGTGGTGGCAAGAGTATATGCACTTACCAAGAGACTTGAGATACTTTATGCCTTGTTTCAACTATGTGCTCATTTGATTCCTGATTTACTTGACTTATGTGACTACGTTACTCTCTAATTCATGTTAGAAATAATTCCTAGGATTATCATTATTTGCAAAGTCATGAGAACTTATCCTTGATATATTGAATTGCTTAAATTGACCGTAGTCACATAGTTTCATTAGCACATATCCATATGATTTTTATTAAGTCCTTGTGCATCTTTTATCTGTAAAATTCTTGTGCATATGCATATACAGTCAAACCTCTCTATGACAACCTCGTTTAATTTAGATTTTTTAGTTGTTATAAAGAAGTACTATTATATAGAACATATATTATAGCATAACATAGAAATTAGTTCCAAAGAAACATGAATTTTAAATTGAATGGTTGTTATATAGTGATGGCGTTATATAGAGGTCTGCCTGTATATCGTATTTGGGTACTTGATTTGGACTGAGATTTTGGCACGAAAGGCATGGTCGGGCAGTTGAAATACAGTTATGGCACAAGATATGGTGATCAAATATTAATTTACAAGGAATTGCTATTATGTCTCTCTTTGCACTTGAATTTGGTATCGTCCCTCCGGAGTCGGGTGATTACCTATGTTACCTTGGGCACTATGAGCGTGTTCGGTACATGTATTTTTTATCTGGTCAAAACATGAATTTTTTTTATCGAGTTGTTATGATACATGGATTATGTATCGGGATATATGGATCTTGTACCGGTTTGAGAATGCATTCATATTCTTGATTCATTTTGAGGGCATTCATTTGAATGCTAACTGTTGCATGCCATATATATATGATATTGGGAGCCTCAACTCCGTTGATTGAAGCATGTCATCTTTACTTGCCATATTTGAGCAGCATTATGATTATCTGTTGAATTAGAAAAGCATGTTTTATGTCTTTCAACTGATTTATTTTTTATATTTGTTGATAATGAGGATATTGATTGTTTCAACTCCAGGCTTGTTATTATTTATTTGTTGTAAGTATTCGGATGCATCTAGCCTCGCCACTACTTATTCGAGGATAGACTTGGTACTTACTAGGTATCGACTGTAGTGTACTTATACTACGCTTCTGTACATTTTTGTGCATTTTCTGATATTTGTATTATGGTACCCTTTGCGCTGAGTAGGATTATGTTATTGGAGACTTCTGGCAAGCTGCCATTCATTTTGATACGTGGCACATAGAGTCCCTGTACTTATTTATATCCTGTCTATTTTCTTTCTCACAAATAGTTGTGATCATGTATTCAGCCTTGTGCTTATTTAGTAGTTGCTTGTGTGGTTATGTCACCTAGTTCTTGGAACTGTACTGTTTTGGCCTTGTTTATATCATGTTATACATGTTTTAGATATTTTTACTACTTTCATATTATTCATACTTTCATTATGATAAACTCTGTTAATAAAGGAAATTGGACTTTATTCTGTTGATTATGAGTTAGATTTCTTAGAAAGTAGGGCTAAGCACCATCATGGCCTGAGGTGGGGACTTTGGGTCGTGACAAGTTGGTATCATGCCCCTAGGTTAATATAGGTCTCACGAGTCATGAGCATGTCTAGTAGAATCTTTTGGATCGATATGGAAACGTCTGTAATTATCTTCGAGAGGCCATGGGATGTTAGTAAATTTCCTTTTCTTGATTCCTTATCGTACGACTTTATCACGGCTTGAAGCATGTATCTTCAGTTCCCTCCTACATGTTTGTACGCGATGTTGAGTACTCATTACCAATTATGATCCAGAGATTTATGGTGATGTTGCACTTATGGCATGGGATGTTTCTACCCTATGTTGAGGGCTAACTAATATCATCACTTTGCGGAGGGGTTTTCATCTACAGTAGCCCCAGTGTTGATGTGGCCCACGGGTTCGAGGCCTTACACAATATATTGTGATTCTCCATGTGTTAGTTTTGCATGATGTTAGTGCAATGTTGTAGGATGATTTCTTATGTGTCTCGGCAGATGAAGCCCAATGAAGGGAACTATCTAGTTCATGATTTGGAGTTTGACATTTGTTCCGACGAAGGAAAGGCATTTAGCTAAGAAAGTTTTGACCTTTGGTATATAGAATTGTGAGATCGAGCAGTTTTTAACATAGTGGAGGTCTTTCTTGTGTGGTTGTGTGGTTGTCTTCGTTTGAGCGCATCAGAGCTCGTCAGTGTGATGATCTACAATTACTTGTCTTAAGGGATACAGTGTGATGGGTGGTGCTAAGGAGGTGGTCCTTGGTGAGACGATGTTTTTGCGAATTTAGGGTCAGATTCATGTTCACGGTATTGATGGTTTGACGGAGATGATCATTGATGAGGTTTGTAGTTTGTGGTATTTTGTTCATAATGATGGTGTATAAGTGTACCGTGATTCGACGAAGCGTCATGAGTGGCGGAGAATGAAGAAAGACATTATTAGGCATGACTCGAGGTATTTGATTGTTAGCAGGTCGAGAATGAGCAGCAAGGACCGAATGACTTACTTCGGAAGGTGCTACACCTACATGGAAGTGGGGACATAGCATTATGGGCATTGTGGTGGGGGATCCACATTCTTTGAGAAAGGTTGGTGCAACTTGGGTCATTGTGGACAAATGACTAAGACTGTGCATATCATTTTGTAATGACTACGCACGCTTTAGAGTGTTTTGGATTTGATAATAAGTTCGCTTGAGATACAAAGGCGATGTAAATTCTTGGTTACCAGCATGGTGTACTATACGGTCTTGCGTTATGGATGTATTCATGGATCTTTCTATTGTTCATTGGTGGAATAAATAGATACCTGCAACCTGTGTACGAGTGTTGACTTGGGAGAATTAATTGATTACATAGTGGTGGTGCTCATAGTAAGGTCAAGAAAAAGATTGAGGTTACACAGGTAGGCTATCTCCTTTGATAAGATTACAGGTGGTACGATTTCTTATGAGGTTGCTACTAAGAGTTTTACCTTCTATCCAGTAGGATGTATGAACTGCGACGTGAGTTTGGATCACTTGAGTTAGATGGCATGACTGTCACGAGGTTGCATTTAGGCTAATTATTTTTGATGTGTTATGGTTAGTGCAACATGAGGTTATAGGAAAGTCAGCTGAGTAACAATGTGAGGTCATGGTAATTAAGGAGGAATGGTCATTGTGAGTTTTTAGGTTAGGTGAGTATGGCTTAAAGCCAAGTGGAGGAGCTTATCATCAACATTTGGATCACATGGTCATGTGTTGTTGCAGTCCTGGATTGCGGTGCGCTTGTGGATTAGTTATGGATTGAGGAGGATGACTTTGAGGTTGATTCGGGTAAGGAATTTTATGAAGGTGTGTTATATTTCACCAGGTTGTTATATGTAGGTGTGGAATGACTCAGATTGGATAGTCCTTGGTGGATGTCATTTGTAAAGGGGAAGGATTCGCTTGGTTGTTCTTTGGAGTATTCATGTGTTGGGGGAGTACTGATTGTTACGCACGTTTGTCTATGTACTCGGGGCTAGGACCGTGTAGCTGACTCTTGGGGATGATTCTAGTGGGTTCAAGACTTAGGATGTGGTACCTAAAGACTTTTGAATTTGTCATGTGGATGAGGAGTAAAGATTAACACTAGATTGTAGAAGAGCCTTGGGGTATTCCTATAACATCATCGATTCTACGAGGTAGCATTTGAGAGATGGAAGAAATAGCTTCAGATTCATTAAAGAAGAGCAGGTATTGTATAAAAGGGAATAAAGTGGCAACTAGTCTTAGGACGACAAGATTTCATGTTGGAATCACTTGGAATGAGTTGATTGAGGTCCATAGTGTACTGGGGAAATGAGAAGTATTTCCGTGAACATGGATCATAAGTAATATTGAAGAAGTTGGGTCCGTTTACTAGTGACTTGGTTCCGCATGGTAATAGGGATGATTAATTCCTTTTGTATAATAGGACTTCACAAATGTCTTGTGGAAATACTTTTCGGGTTTGGCAGTCTTCGTGACTCGGTTGACCTAGAGAGATTCAGTTATGATGACTATGTGCAAATGGATTCTGAAGATTGAAGATGATTTGACCATGAGTTGTGGTCGTTGTATTCAATGGGTATCGAGAGCTTGTGTGTGTTTTAATTTTTCTCCTGAACTGAGTTAAGTGGAAGATTTACCTATTCGTGATTCAGAATTGACAATGGCATTCTCGGATTTTCACGTTGATGCATGATAGATGTTGTGAGCCGTGTGGGAATGAGATTTAATGGACAAGGTTGCAGTTCAATTTTGAAAGGAATGTCATGAGTTATAGACAACATGGAGTATTTTAGATGTTTACAAGGATGCATTATCTTGTTTCGCCTGAGGAGAGCGTGTGTTGTAGAAGATACATCGTAGATTGATTTGCGGAGGCTTGACTAGTACTATAGACATCATGTCAGTGATAACCGGGGATGTTCAGATTTTTTTCCTACTTGGTGCGAAAGCTTTCTAGGAGTACTTCTTGTGAGGTGATTGCATATGCGTGATGTATCAGTCATTTAAGTGGCGGAGATCGAAATCGAGTATGGAGATTTTGCATTTTTAGGTTTGGAGATTTGATCTTTGTGGAGACGGTTACTCCGTTGGTGGCAGACTGTGAAAGTGTGTTAAGGTTTGGATATCTGGTGGTATATGTCATTGACAAGGTTATTGTGAACCTTGAGAAGTTATCTATCTATTTTGGGATGATCGGAATCAGTTTGGGGGCTTATTGGTAGATCTAAAGAGAATGATTATTCAATACTGGATCGAATTGGCTTACTTAACGCACCTCCTTCTACATTTGTGTCATCGGGCCAAATGGATGTTATTCTTATCCTGATCTATTTATGTGTTACTCCCGCGTGCTATGATGGGTTGTGAAGCTACATAACTATTCCCGTGTATGTTATGGTCCAGATTAAGCCTTGTGGTGTTATAGGAGCGAGATGACTCTTGAGATGTTGATTTATTATTGAACCATAGATGTGCTTGCCTATTTGTAACACAACATGCTATCCGTCTTCTCGTGGTTATGTTTATGCGCATTATGTGCTTGTTGTTGATACCCATGTGTTTGATTAGCGTGAGGATTTTGACTCAATGAGTATTTTCGTGGGGAACGGTATGATGGTTGGATCGGGTTTCACGCTGCAACAGTGTTATGTTGGATATGATTTCTAGTTCTTACTTGGTGTGTTTTGTTTCTACCTTGCAGGATGAATTCGTAGCATTGTGCTTTTGTGATTGTATCTCTCAGGCTTGTTGGAGAGTCCTATTATTTGGTCCCCTTTTCTTGGATAAATTTGAGTTGTTGTTTGTTTGATACATGGATTGCATCGTATGCGGTTCTATGTGGCTTTTGGATGTGGCCCGTCGGTCGGGCTGTTTGTACGTTAGACATAGAATTAGTGCGATCTATTTTGGATAATTATGTCTGGGAGAATATTGTCATTAGTCAGCTTAGACATTTAGCACTGGTTCTTATCGGGCGAGAGAACCACAACTTGTTGATGTAATGGGTGGTTATGAGTTCTACCGACTTCTTTCATTATTACAGTGTTGTGAAGGTTTAGAACAATGTTCTATTCGATATAAGGTATATTAACAGTACCAGGTTTGGTAACGAGCTTCTATTATGGTCTAAAAATATTTCTATGAGCACATGAGCTTTGGGGTACGTCATGTGGTTATATCTTGGGAGTACATTTATGATTGATACAGGGTATGTATGTTAGAATCGAAATTAAGAGCGAGTGTTGGATGCTGGAATTTGGTTATATGGATTTTAAGCTAGAGTGGAAGGAAGAATCTTCAGTGGATTATGTTTATTGACTTATATGTATTGAGGTAGCATGATATCACTCATGGGTGCGTGAATGATGAGCTTGTGTGGTTATCTGACGGCTTTGGAATTACACTTGGAATATTTGAGGATGAACTTATGTTTAAGTGGGGGAGAATGTCACGATCTAATCGATCATTTTGATTATTAGTATGATGTTCGGCAATTTGAGACCTTGAGTAACATCATATGATATATTGTGACTTGCGTATATGGTTGGTTTCGATGTTCGCAGGGGTCGGGATTGATTTGATAGAATGATTCTCAATTCAGAAGCTTTAAGTTGTAAGAGTTAACCGAGGTATGGATTTTGAATAAATGACCTCAAAATGGTATTTTGATGGTTCCAGTAGGTTTGTATGGTGATTTTGGACTTGGGCGTATGTTTGAATATAAATTTGGATGTTCCTAGAAGGTTTTGGATTTAATTGGTGAAATTTGGCAATTTGAAGGTTTGGAAAGTTCATAAGCTTGATCGGGAGTTGATTTTTAGGCTATCAGGGTCGGATTCTTGTTCCGCGAATTGGAATAGGCCCATTTCATCATTTGGGACTGCAAATTTCGGGTTCATTATGGATTACTTAGGCTTGAATCGACGCTTGGTTTGAAGTTGGAAGTTTATGAACTTATGAGATTGGTCTTGATTTCCGATTCTTGGTTTTAGTTTTAATTATATTGTTTGGAGCTTTGGATAAATATAGATAGTGATTTGGATTTATTGGCATGATTGAATGGGTTCTCGTGGGGCTTAGGTAAGTTTCATGATGCTTTCAGACCATTTTGGTTGAGTTTGCATTACTGGTTTTCTGGTGCATTTGATGAGCGTCGTGATTGCAGAAAAAGCCTCACGATCCCATATTGTGTTTTGGCAGCCAGTGATTCTCTCACCGCGTGCGATGGAGTGTTTGTGTCCGCGAAGAGGAGATGTTGGCAAACGTGAACTTTGTGTTGTGCATTCGCGTGCAGAGCAATGCATTTGCCTGAGGGAGCATCAACTTTTGGTCTACGTGTTTGCGATAAGAGTATCGCGTCCGCGTATAAAAGATTGGAGCCGGGGGAAGTGTCTTCATGATCATGGTTGGTTGTACCCGTTTGCGTAGGAGGGTGTTCCTTAGTCATTGCGTTCGTGATATGTGTCACACGTTTGCTATGTATCCTTTCAGGCATTTGCAGAATTGAGTTTCACGATAGTGAAGCTGTGGATTGCGATTGCAAAGGATGTTGGGCAGACCTTTTAAGTTGGGAATTTCAGAATTTTTATCCATTCTTTCATATTTTGAGCCCAGACTTGGAGAGGGGCGATTTTTCACATGGATTTTCATACAAGGTAAGAGGATAAGTGATTTCTACCTATTTGTGATTATATTTCAAGGATCTAGATGGATTTCTACATATTAAACATGGAACTTGTAAGGAAATTTGAAGTTTTCTCTACATTTTATGAGAGTATATTTTGGGGTTTTGACCATAGATTTGGACCCGGATTTTGAAACTAATTATATATTTGGACTCGACAGGTTATGATCATCAAAAGTTGGTATTATTTTCTGATTTTGGGCATGCACACGGGTTACGTTTTTTGGAATTCATCCAAGATTGAAGGTTTTTGGATTGAGATGACTTCCTATAGCATTGCTGACCTCCTTGGATGATGTTTGGCTTGGATTCTCGTGATTGGTGGGCTATAGCAAGGTTTTGACATGATTTTAGGTTGAAACTATCATAGAAAGAGGTAAGTCTCTTGGCTAACCTTGTTAAGAGGGAAACTCCTAAGATTTAACTTGATTGCTATGTGTTTATGGTATTTGGGGTGGTATATATACATGTTGGTGAGTGTATATGCATTTACCAAGTTTATATAATGTCCGGGATAGAATTGCGATACTCTATGCCTTGTTTTGATCATGTGCTCATTTGATTCATGATTCACTTGACTTATGTGACTATGTTGCTCTCTTATTCATTTTAGAAATCATGCCTAGGATTATTATTATTTGCGAAGGCATGAGAACTTATCCTTAATATGTTGAATTGATTAAATTAACCATCGTCACATAGAGATTGCATTTGCACATATCCGTATAATGTTTATTAAGTCCTTGTGCAACTTTTTATCTGTAAATTCTTGAGGATACGCATATATATTACATTTGGATACTATATTTGGACAGAGACCTTTGCACAAAGGCAAGGTCGTGCAGTTGAAATATAGTTATGGAATAGGATATGATGATTTGATATTGATTTATGAGGGTGCTATTATGCCCTTCGTTGCGCTTGGATTCGATACCGTCCCTTTGGAGTCAAGTGATTATCTATGTTACCTTGGGCCCTATGAGCATGATCGATATGGATTTAGTACCGATTCAATATATGGATTTTGTATTGGGTTGTTGTCATACATGGATTTTGTATCGGGATACATGGACCTTGTATCAGGGTACATGGATCTTGTACCGGTGTGAGCATGCATTCATATTCTTAATTCATTTAGAGGAATTAACTTAGTGCTAACTGTAGCATGCCCCATGTATATATATAGGGAGCCTCGGCTCCGTTGATTTAAGCATGCCATCTTTACTTGCCATATTTGAGCAACATTATGATTATCTGTTAAATTGGAAAAGCATGCTTTATGTCTTTCGACTGCTTTAGATCTTGATATCCATTGATCATGAGAATATTGACTGTTTCAACTTCAGGCTAGTTATTATTTTTGTGTTGTAAGAAATTCAGATGTATCTAGCCTCGTCACTACTTCTTCGAGTTTAGAATTAATACTTACTGGGTATCTATTGGAGTATACTCATACTATGCTTTCGCATATTTTTGTGCAGGTTCTGAGATTGGTATTGCGGTACCCTTTGAGCTGAGTAGGAGTATGTTATTAGAGACTTCGTGGTGAGCTGCCATCTTGTTTCGATCCGCGGCATATGGAGTCCCCATCCTTATTTATCTCCTGTCTATGTTTTCTCATAAACAATTGAGATCATGTATTCAGCCTTGTACTTATTCAGTAGTTGCTCGTGTACCTGTGTCATCTAATTCTTGGGGGCTGTACTATTTTGGTCATATTTAGACCATGTTATGCATGTTTCAGATATTTTACTTCTTTTAGATTATTGTTGATTTCATTATGATATAACTTTGTTAATTAAGAAAAATGTACTTTATTATGTTGATTGTGAGTTGGCTTGCACAGCAAGCATGGCTAGGCACCATCACGAACTGAGGTGGGCATTTTGGATCGTGATAGGCAGTAAGGCTATTCAAAATGTTTATTTGGCTATTGGTGCAAAAGTTATGATTATTTCCATATGGAGAGTTATATTAAATCGCTCTTCTTGATATTGCTTGTGATTACCACTCTGCTTGGTACTGTTTATATGTTTATGCTTGGTGAGGAATAGTGAATTGCTCGAAGGGTATTTTCTTGCTTATGAGGAAGAGTGATTATGCACGAATAGTATTTTTGTGCTTTCTTCTTGCTATTACACTTGTTATCCCTCTTGTTATCTATTTTATTAATCTTATTTGCTAATTTCTCTGGTCATCTTATATGCTCTCTCGTTATTTTCTCGTTATTTAACTGCACAGGCTTATATGTAAGTGTCTTTTCTTTACCTCGTCGGTAGGCTCGACACTTACGGAATAAATTGGATTGGTTGTACTCATAATACACTTCTGCACTTTTTTGCAATTTTTGGCATCGGACCTAGTGGTACTCAGAGGACGGACTAGCTGGTGATTTGAGGAGACTCAAGGTAGTGCTGCACTCTCATCCGCAGTCCTTGAAGTCACCTTTCTTTTGTTTTGCTATTGTTTTTTCCAGTGTATTTATTGTTCCAAGCGTTGTTGATGGTAGGCTATAATCTTGTATTTTAGTCGCTATTGTACTCTAATTCACTGCACTTTAATTGTTTTGAGCTTTAATTGGCAGTGTATTGTACTTATTATGTGTTTTATGCCTTGTATGAGTGATTCCACACTATGTAGGTGTATGAAATGAATTCGAGCTATTTGGAGCTTTGAATTTTCAGTAAAACCTAAGGGATTAAGCCGGTATAGCGTTCGGGGGGGGGGGGGGTGAAAACCACATCTAGATATCAAAAGGCAAGAAACGTTCCGTAATCTGAGAAAACATCACTAGTGCGGCGCGTGGCGCGCTACGGCTGCCCATTTTCCTGCTGCCTGACAGATTTCAACTCTCTGGATTTCTCCAATAATGCCCCGCATGGCGCGTCGCCCCATGCGATGCACCTGTGCAAATTTTACAGAGTAGTTGTCCTATTTCACATAAGAAAAGATAATTTCGTTTGGGCCCGACCCTACTTGGTATAAATGCATGGGAAAACGTTATTGTCTAGACTTTGGAAACATATTCGACCTAAGGAGGCCAAGGAGGAGTTGGAGAAGCAAAACCACAAGAAGTTCATCATTCAATCCTCACTCAAGACATGAGTTTGGATCGTTTTATGTTTTCATTTACTTTAAACATATTTGTGATGAATTGGTCCATATATATGGAGTAGTTCTCTTTAGGGTTTGATGGATTTGGTGTATTGATATTTATTTATAGATTATAACTCTAGTTTTATGTATTGAAGTGTTGTTGGAGAATTTAATTGGTGCATCTATATTCACTTGTTCATGTAATCGAGAGAGGTATAACTTGTGATATCCTTCCATTATATTGTTGGTTGAGTTAATTAATTCTTCTTAGTAATAGAAAAAGGCTAGTTGAATCATTGAATAAACCTAGTTATGAGGATAAGCGAGAGAGGTTTTCCTAAAGACCAATCCACTACGCATTCTTGCATATCTTTACGTGCATAAATTGGTTCATCTCGTGAGGTTGAGACTTAATCGAGAGAGGAGTTTCTACTAAATGTTTGAACTAATAATTAAGGGAATTCGAGAGACTCACTTAAACATTAGAAGTGAATTGTCTAGAGTTAGATCCCAATAATTATCTTGCACCTATCCAATTAACCCATATTTCTTCCCACTTATAACTTCCTTGCTTATCTTTGTTGTGATAGTCATTAGTCAATAGCTTTAGATTCTTAGTTAATTTTAGTTATTAATCATATAAATCTCTATTGTTTATTTCTTGGATGAAACTCGAGCTACAAACTATGATGGTACTGTTTAATTCTATTCCCTGTGGATACGATATTATATTATACTATATTCGACTAACATGCATATTTAAGTGTGTTTTTCGAGCTCTACAAGTTTTGGCACCATTCCCGGGGATTGGCAATCTATAGTGTTTGAAATAGTTTGTAGTGATAATTCATGAATTTTTCTTTTATTTTTTTATTTTATTTTTATCTTTTTATGTTTGGTGTTTTTGACTGTGCGCAGGTTACATGTTAGATTGGTGCATGACTCGAGCTTCTTCTAAAGAAGTGCTACCATATGAACTAGAGATAGAAAAACAACTGCGATAACTGAAGAAGGAAAGAAGTCTCACTGAGATGTTAGAAAAGGTTGGGCAATCATCAACCAAAGAACTTATGGCTGGAAACGATGAAAATAATGTGGATTTGGCTACGAGAGAAGCAGCCCTACGACAAGAACAAGCTGCACGGGATGCTGAGGAAGCAGCTTTTAGAGATGCACAAATTATCTACGAAGAATAGAGGGGTCGTAGAATTGCTCAAAATCAACCTTTGGATGCAGACCAGTTCGGAAATATAGCTCCCATGCCTGGGAGACCACTTGGTGATTATGCTAGACCGGTCTACAATTAAGGTTTATCTAGTGTTTGACCACATCCAATTGTAGCTAATAATTTCGAGTTAAAGCAAGGGTTGCTTCAAACCATTCAGAATTGTTGTGTCTTTAGAGGGAAGCTGAATAAAGACCCAACTACACATCTAATGGACTTCAAGGAAATTATGAACACCTTTCAATACAATGGGGTATCACAAGATGCAATTTACTTAAGGGAATTCCCCTTCACACTCAAAGATGATGCAAAGCAGTGGCCTCGAAGCTTACCTAATGGATCAATTCAAACATGGGATGAGATGACCATAATATTTCTTGATAAATATTTCTCATGAGCTAAGACGACCAAGTTTAGAATATAAATCCATAAATTCTGCCAGAATAATGAGACTATGTTCGAAGCTTGGGAGAGGTTTAAGGAAATAGTCAAAAACTGTCAAAATAGCGGAATTGAACTCTAGATGCAACTCCAGGACTTTTAGGATAGATTGACACCAACCTCACGTAGAGTATTGGAGGTCTATTGATGAAGAGGACTTTGAGGAGATAGTCACAATTTTTGACGAGTTATCTGAAGATGCAAATCAGTGGCCCTGTGACAGTGCTAAAAGAAGAAGATCAACTAGTGTTCACAAAGTTGATGCTACGACATCTATGTAGGTGCAACTTGATGCTATGGCTAAGGAAATAAAGAAGCTAATCTTAGCCTCAATAAACAATGAGACTCATGCATCTTGTGATATATGTGGAAGAGGACATCCTACTCATGAGTGTCAAGCCTTAACTGAGGAAGTGAATGTTGTGGGAAATTATAATGCAATGGGTCAGAGGTACCCCGGTATTTCATGGAGTTCACCTGGAGGTACTGTGAATTCTTGTCAACAAAATAACTCTAGACCTCAAGGACAAGGAGCTCCCATCTTCCAAAATCAGCAGAGGCAGCAGTTTCAGTCTCAACAGTCCAGTCAACCTGGTCTTGAATATCTAATGAAGTCCTTCATTCTGAAAACTAATGAGAGGCTTGAAACTCATAACACAACTATACGAGAACATGGAGCAACTATCAAAGAAATAGGCACTGGGTTTTGAAACATGGAAAGATAGGTTGGACAGCTAGCCACTCTTTCTGTCTGAGAGGATTCCAGGAACTCTGCCAGCTGATACTGAGAGAAATCCCAAAGAAGCAGTGAATGTTGTAACTCTGAGAAGTGGGCAAGTATTCAAAAATCACACCCCAGTCCAAAAAAGATGTGGAACTTGAAAAAGAAAGTGGGGAGAAGCTGAAGAATGATATTAATAAAAAGAATAAAGAAAAGAAGGGAGATGGCAAAAAGAAGAAGGAGGAGTCTTCGAGAAGGTATGAATCTAATGAGAGCGAGCATATGCCTGCTCTACCTTTTGCTCGAAAGCTATATAGACAAAAGCTGGACAAACAGTTTGCGAGATTTCTGGATATGATGAAACAGGTTAATGTAAATTTTCCATTCACAGAAGTGCTCTCCCAAATGTCAGCTTATGCCAAATTCTTGAAGGAGGTCCTGGCAAAAACGATGAAGATAGAAGACACCTCAGTGGTCAAGCTCACATGGCATTGCTATGCGATATTGCAAAAAAAAAACCCACAAAAGTTTGGAGTTCTAGGGAGTTTCACTATACCATGCTCTTTAGGCTCTATTAATTTTGATAAATCTTTATGTGATTTTGGTGCCTCAATTAACTTAATACCTCTAACTATTTATAGGAAACTGGAGAAGGATATTGGATAGATAAGGTTAGTGCCAATATCTTTGCAGCTGGTAGACTAAATAACTTTAATACCCGAGGGGGTAGTGGAAGATGTCTTAGTTCGGGTAGATAAGTTCATCTTTCCTGTATATTTTATAGTAGTAAATATGGAGGAGAACAAAGAGGTCCTCCTCATCTTAGGAAGACCATTCTTAGCAACAGGTAGAGCAATATTAGATATACATGAGAGAAAGCTCATGCTTAGAGTGGGTGAGGAGACAGTAACTTTCAAGATGAATGTAGAAATGAGGGTGAAAATGAGAAGTCAGCTGCAAGTGTTGAGTGGAAAGTGAAGTGCTCAAAAGAGAAGGCTGTGGCGAGTAAGAAAGATAAGTATGGGGTGCACCCAAAGAAGGCTGAGAAGAAGCGGTTGGCATGGATGTGCACATTAGTACGAATATGAGGATGGATCCCGACTTTGACTCAGACCCCGACTACATGTTCAAGTAAGTTTCCTTTACCTTATGCTTTTAATTGTGTGTCATGGGACATGCCACAACTTACAGTGTAGGGTGGGGGCTATGTCGTATGTTTCATGTATATGTGTTAGTTTTCTTAGCTTTAGTGATTTAATTTTTTTTTGAAACAACCACCATAAAAACTAAGATTTGTTTTATTTTTCCCGATGATAGATATCATTCGACGGGTTTCTTGAGGGATTAAAGTCGAAAGAAAGGAAAAAAAGATTTTCTTTTGTAGCTAGTGTAATAATTCCCCCTTGTTTTTTCTTTGTATCGCGGTTCTTTTCCAATGGCTTTATTTGAACAGGGTGTAGTTAGTTTTTAAATTTTTTTAGGAGTAGGAAGCCTTGTGCTATGATTTGAATTGAAAGTAATATTTCTTAACTTTATTATGCTTTGAGAATAGTGAGTGCTTTAGTGTGACGCTTAGGCTTTGTTTTTGACTCTTGTATAAGTACCTTAAATTATATGATTATAACTTTGCTTAACTGCTTTGACTAGAGTGTCTTGATGAGTCTGATCCTGAGTGAGTTATGTGACATGTGTGTGTGAGGTTTTGTGTTATTTTTTGCATTGTATTTGATGTCTAGAACTTGTCACGTTTGTTTGCAAAGTGAAATAGTAGTTTTGTTCAGTCTTGGAAGTGATTTAGAAATTTCTTTGTTGAGCCAGCTATAAGCTTTTACCCACCTAATTGTTATGTATCTTAGTTAACCCGTTGAGCCTATAAGCATGTTTCTTTGGCTACCACATTACAAGCCTTACCCAATTTATTTGAATTAACCATCTATTTGAACCATTTACCTCTCGTGAGCAGTTGAATATTTTATGAACTGTGTAAAAGTTGAAGTGTGGGGGTGGTTGGTTTGACTTTTGAGTGGAACTAATGAAATAAGGAAGAAGGTGCATTGTTTTGAAAAAAGTAAGAGTCACTTGAATTGCATAAGAAAAAGAAAGAAAGAAATAAGTTGTTAATTGTGTAAAATATTCTATGATAGTGGCAACTCTTGATGTATTTGTGCTTAAAGAAGTTGGGAGTTAATGTATATTGATGTTAATGTGTATTTATGGTTTTACATAAATGTGGGGTTTTGAATGGTTAAATGTGTGTATTAAAGTGCTTGGGGAGGTGTAGTCACTCTTATATTTAAATGTATCCTACCCATCCCGCAACCTATATAACAACCAGTGAAAGTCCTACTTGATCCTTGACTGAATGAGTTCAATTAGTAGAGTAGTACACTACGTGTTACAACCCATGTTTTCGTATGTACGAGTCATCATAAGTCAATTGATATAAGCTCAGAAATGAAATCATATTTGAAAGGTTTGCAAAGTAAGTTAATCATATTACCTCGGA
>AWOL01S0149659.1:0-11841 GCA_000715115.1 Nicotiana otophora
GTAACTTGTTCATTAGATGTATTCTCTTCATTGATAAGGCCACAAATGGAGTAAACAGAATCAATATCTGCACAATCTTCAAGTTCAAACCAAGGATCTTCGACGCCATTGATCACTAGTTCATTTCTCTCATATCCTTTAAAATGATCACCCTGGAAATCGGTAAAATTATCATTTGAGATTGAGACATTAGCCATGGTCCCAATTCCAGGACAAATTACCATGTAATTGCTTGGATATTGATCAGTGTATAGATGATCTTTTTATGGCTATGGTAACATTCATTTGATTAGGGGTACATATAGCAAATTAAGAATTAGATTGAATGACATATTATGAACTTTACAGGAATGAAAGTGAACTTTTGAGCCAAAATATAACCTGGCCATAGAGGAAACACAGGAGTATAAAATATTGGTGTAATATGATGTTTCTATGGCATGGACAAGAAGAAGAGTCAAGGTAAAAGACTAAATTCCAAATAGACTCCTATGGTTTTTATCTTTCAAGAAACTTCGAACGAGGGCCAGGTCATGGCCTGGACATGTATTTGATTAATTAAGGAATATATGCATGTGTGGACAATATGCACAAGACAATTAGAAACAGATAAGAGCATAATGACATGTTTGTAAAGAAAAATATTAATCGCATAAAACCAATTTATCGGGAAAGAAAAAAAGGAAACCGTTTTACAAATGGATACATACATATTAATGCTTTCTCATTTACATCATTATCACAGATTTCAGCAGCACTTTGATTTCTTCGCTTCGACAAATGGACCGATTTGCTATATTAGCCTGTCCGTAACCGTCATGTTTGGTTAGACATGGAATAGTTCTACGTAAAGTAGAATTTTTGGTAAAATACAAAATTGACCGATCCATTGAAACTAATTGCACTTACTAGCCAAAAAGTGTACAAAATATGTATATTATATGTGTATAATGTGTGTGTATATATATATTACATGTTGTTATCATACTTGTATCTTTTTGCTGAATTCAACTAAAGAAGTTGTTGCGATTGTGTTATGAACCAAGTGGACAAATATGTAACCATGGAGGACATGTTTAGAAAGCAGGCAAATGTTGTGTGGGATTCGAATTAATGGGCTTTTGGTAGCCAAAGTAACCAAAAGTGATTCACGGATGAGGAGTACTGGCTTTCCCTGGTTGTGTCAACCGATAGAAGGGAGAGGAATTGTTTAAAGCTTCTTTATATTTTTTTATTTGTTAGATTGCCTTAGATAAAACGACTTCTAACAACTTAATTAACTTTGAGGAATGTATGGTATACCTAAAAGCATAACTACGTGAATATCTTAAGTCTTTTTAATCCATTTCTTAATGCATATTAACAAAAGTGGATCTCCGCACATGACGACAACAAATTCCTACTCTACCAATACCTAGAACATTTAAAACAACTATAACCGGTAAAATTGGAAATAATTATGAATTTGGATAAGCTTACTATACTTGTCACGATAAACAACTTGAATAAAAACTAATATTAAATATTATTGCATTCTTTAACCGACTTATAAATTTATTCGTATCATTTTGTAATTTTAAACTATTTAGTTCCAATTTATTATTTGATTATCACAACATTATTATGATTTGGTTTGCATTACATATATATAACTTCTATTTTAAGCAACTCATTATCTAACTTTAACAATTACTAATTATTTGTTAAAGTAATATTTATAATATTTGACATAAGATATTCGTGCAGCGCACGAGTATAGAGACTAGTCTATATCTATATTAAAAGTACGAAGGCCTTTAGCGAAATGTCGTTCGCCTTTTTTACCCTTTCAAAATAGAACTAACACTGGATAAAGTAGTTATTTGATTATTTTTCTAATATTTAGAAATAGTCATTTAATTAATTCCCTAACATTTAGCAGTTTGCATAATAAATTTTTTCCTTATTTGAACTGTATTAAATATTCTGACATTTAAACCTTTAAAATCATTAATATTTTACCTTATATAAATTTTACACTTAAATTATATATAATTAATAAATAAAATAAATAAAGGAGAGAATAAGAACATTAAAGAAAGAGGAAGTACGTTTGACTTTGGATAATATGGAAGTTTCTTTAAATTTCTTTCAAACTTGTTTACGTTCTGATTTCTTTGGAACTCTTCTATATTAGAATACTTACGATATATAGAAGACTAATCCACTAATAATAGTATTCTATATTATATTAGTTTTCAAAGCTTTTAAATTAGTAATTACAATTATTTGGAATATTGAGCATAAATTAATAACAAACTCCAAAATTATCAATTATTCCAACAAGATAGTTTCTGAGATCTTTTAATTTCTCTAGATAGTATTAAATTTAACTGAGTATAATCGAGTTTCTTGACTATAATTATGTCTTTTAAAAGGGCATTTTAATTGTAGACTTTATTTATGATATAAAGTGATTCTTAAATTTTTGAGATTTACAAAGAATTATCATTTTTTTTCCGTGGATGATTTTTCACCTAATCGACTTTTTACTATTTGAAAAAAAATTGTTATCGAATAAAAATATAATTGCAATTAAATACTTAAAATTTGGTATGAGCTAGCTAATTAGTATTATTTAAATATTAATCTCACTTGAAAAACGATACTTCCAAACTAAATACACACTTCCCGTTCTAACTTCAGTCATTCTTTGAAATGCATTTTAAGTTGAATTATTTAACTGGTGATTGAGTATTTTCGTGGAGCAGTTTCATTTTTTATTAGTTATATACGACCAACATTCATTATTTTTAAGAACTTATATTTTTATTTTATTTCTCAAAGACAAATTTTAAATAATTTTTTTATTGAGTTAGGCACACGCGCAAAGCGCGTACGCTAATACTAGTTATTATAAAAGTGGGAAACCATTAACTTAAAAGTTAAATTACAAAATTATCCTTCTAATTTTTTAAAATACCCTAATTAATTAAAATACCCATCCTATTTATTTAAGTACCTTATTAATTAAAGAGCCCTACTTGTGAAGAGTTGCAAAAAATAATGCCGATTCACTTATTCTGAACAAGAAAAAAAATAACAGCTTTGTCATTCTATTGAGTATTGACGCATCCTTTCACACTCACTTGTACTACGCGTTCTCTCAACATGAGATTTGCAAAATTTGTAGTTACACTGTCAGGATTATACTTGAAAAATCACAGCGGTTATTTACAACAAATTGAAGGACACCTTCTATGTTTGCCTTGAATATTGTGGATGTTCTTTATCATGCACCTGTTAGCATTATTTGCCAATTTGGAATTGAAGAAGAGGAATAGAAGACTTATACACATTCATCTACGGAATCAGTGATTACATAGGCAAAGACAATTAGAGAGAATCTGAATAATAAATCAAGAGAAAATGACAAGAAAATCAGGTATTTATCTTAACTTCTCTTTCTTTTTATTTATTTATTTATTTATTTCTACTTTTGGGGTTTTTATGAAACATAATCGATATAAATGTTAGGGTAAATAACTTATGTTGTAATGGTCTTGAGATACATGTTTTTTTGTGTTTAGGAATAAATTAGTTAATATCAGAATTAACTTTGTTAGAAGAAACTCAAATTCATTAATTTGCATATTCTATAGTTACATGCACAAGTTCATGTGGAACTTTGCTTTCGAGTTATTATCTAATATGAAGTATTTTGTTTAGAAGGACTATATTTGTTTATCTATAATATTTTAGATATTGCTTCAGTCTTTTGATTAACTTACTCCCTTTTCTCTGTCCAAGTACATAACCATGCAACTCAATTCTATATTTGGATGTAGCCGGATGTTATCATTTTATGAAAGCAAGAGTCTCAGTGAAATAAAATTGAAAAGTATATTCTAAGTAAATTTAGTTTTAAAATTTTAATTTCAGTGAGAAATCTTTCAACAAACGCATAAGGTTTACCTTTTAAATCTAAATCCTATTGAATTCCAATATCTTCTTGTTTGGCTTTTTGCACCAAATATTAAAATGATGTCCGTTTTCCAACAATAATATTGGTTGCTAGGTAGAGGAATGTGAAAAAAATAAAGAAATAAACATGATAATGAAATAGGTTATTAGAAAGGAGAAAGTGCCCGCAAATGTAGTGGAATTGAGAGTCTAGGGTTTTAAAACTTTATCTATTTTGTAATTTTGTTGTATGGTGTGATAGTTTGGTGATAGTATGATGGGTTTGCCAATTGATATTGTTATTACACAAAATTTTGATGGGGACGTCATATTCACATACTATAGCCTACAATTGTTTGGCAAAGTACTTGAAAGAGAATTTTATCAGTATGACCTTCCATGTAGTTTATTTGTAAACATAAATTGACAAGCATAATAGATGCATGCTCAGCTATAGAACATTTTATTCGATATAAATTTGTTTTGTACCGTTTAACAGATTAATTGAATTATTCGGTCATATAATCTTTAATATTTCTGCTTTTTACTAATTAGAATTATGTCAATATACTAACGAAAATTAAATACTATCAGTGCAAGATGTTAAATAATATGTGGAAGATGGAAGTATATGTTGTATCTAATGCATGGAAATTAAACATAACAAATCATGAGTGCATTAAAAAATAGGTATAATAAAATTATTTTTGATCGATAATATTATACTCCACATTTACTAAAATTATCACATGTAAATAGTGTCACATATATAGCCAATAGACAAGTCAGGAGGGGTCATTTATATCTAAAATGTAACACAAAATCATCTACACATATACATATAATAATGTGTGTGTGCGTGCATTCATATGTATATGTTTACATGTATTTATAACGACCCGACTTGTCGTTTTAAGAATTAGTGGCCCGTTCAGCGGCTTAAGATCTCGAGCAGCTTTGTAATGCGTATTACAACGTACGTGTGCGGTCGAGTTTGGTTTTCGGACGATTCAGGATCAATTGGAAGAACAATTCTTATTTAGAAGCTTAAAAGAAAAGAGTTGACCGGAAAGTTGACTTTTGTGTAAACGATCCCGGAATAGTATTTTGAAGACGCCAATAGCTTCGTATGATGATTTCGGAATTAGGTGTATGTTCGGGTTTAGATTTGAAAGTCCGTAGGACATTTCGGCACATTTCGGCAAAAAGTTGAAAAACATAAAGTTTTGAAATATTGATAAATTCGACCGTAAGTCGATTGGTTGATAATAAGGTCGGATTTCGATTCCGGAAATTGAAACATCTCCATTATATCATTTATGACTTGTTTGCAAAATTTGAAGTCATTCCAAATTAATTTGATGTGTTTCAACGCGAAATATAGAAATTGTAAGATTTGAAAAACTCATTATTTGATTCGATGCGCGATTCATAATTTCGATATTGTTTGACATGGTTTGAGGCCTCGACTAAGTCCGTATTATATTTTTGGACGTGTTGGTATATTTGGTTAAGTTTCCAAGGGCCTCGGATGGATTTCGAAAGGTTAACGGATTGAATTTTGGACATTTGGAGATGGTGGAAATTCGGGAAAGCTAATGCAATCGCTTCTGCGATGTCCTAGTCGCAGAAGTGATCTCGCAGAAGCGAGCAGTCCATCACAGAAGCGAAAAGGGGAAAGATGGAAATAATTGGGCAGAGGTCGTAGGTGCGATGCATTTTCAGCACCTGCGTGACCGCAAAAGCGGAGACTGAACCGTAGAAGCGACGGGCTTTGCAGGTGCGCATTTGGCCATCGCTTCTGCGATTGCGCAGAAGCGGCATTCTGTCCACAGGTGCGAGCTTTGGCTGGGAAGTAAGGATCGAATGCTCAATTGGTAGTTGTTATTGTAAGCAAACTCTACCAATGGAAGAAATTGATCACAAGAACCTCCAAAATCATTGACACAAGTGCATAGCATATCCTTCAATATCTGAATAGTGCGCTCGGACTGTCCGTCCGTCTGAGGGTGAAATGTTGTACTCAACTGAACCTGNGCTTGAAAGAGAATTTTATCAGTATGACCTTCCATGTAGTTTATTTGTAAACATAAATTGACAAGCATAATAGATGCATGCTCAGCTATAGAACATTTTATTCGATATAAATTTGTTTTGTACCGTTTAACAGATTAATTGAATTATTCGGTCATATAATCTTTAATATTTCTGCTTTTTACTAATTAGAATTATGTCAATATACTAACGAAAATTAAATACTATCAGTGCAAGATGTTAAATAATATGTGGAAGATGGAAGTATATGTTGTATCTAATGCCTGGAAATTAAACATAACAAATCATGAGTGCATTAAAAAATAGGTATAATAAAATTATTTCTGATCGATAATATTATACTCCACATTTACTAAAATTATCACATGTAAATAGTGTCACATATATAGCCAATAGATCAGTCAGGAGGGGTCATTTATATCTAAAATGTAACACAAAATCATCTACACATATACATATAATAATGTGTGTGTGCATGCATTCATATGTACACGTTTACATGTATTTGTAATGACCCGACTTGTCGTTTTGAGAATTAGCGTCCCGTTCAGCGGCTTAAGATCTCGAGCAACTTTGTAATACGTATTATAACGTATGTATGCGGTCGAGATTGGTTTTAGGACGATTCAGGATCAATTGGAAGAACAATTCTTATTTTGAAGCTTAAAATAAAAGAGTTGACCGGAGAGTTGACTTTTATGTAAACAATCCCGGAAAGGTATTTTGATGACGTCAATAGCTTCGTATGGTAACTTCGGACTTAGGCGTATGTCCGGATTTAGATTTGGAAGTCTGTAGGACAATTCGGCATATTTCGGTGAAAAGTTAGAAAAATGAAGTTTTGAAATATTCATAAATTCGACCGTAAGTAGATTGGTTGATAATGAGGTCGAATTTTGATTCCGAAAATTGAAACAGCTCCATTATATCATTTATGACTTGTGTGCAAAATTTTAAGTCATTCCGGATTAATTTGATACGTTTCGGCGCGAAATATAGAAGTTGGAAGATTTGAAAAACTCAAAATTCGATTCGATGCGCTATTCGGAATTTCGATATTGTTTGACGTGGTTTAAGGCCTCGGCTAAGTTCGTATTGTATTTTTGGACGTGTTGGTATATTTGGTTAAGTTCTCGAGGGCCGAGGGTGGATTTCTGAAGGTTAACGGATTGGATTTTAGACATTTGAAGATGTTGGAAATTCTGGACAGCTGATGTAATCGCTTCTGCAATGTCCTGGTCGCAGAAGCGAGCAGTCCATTGCAGAAGCGAAAAGGGGAAGGATGGAAAGAATTGGGCAGAGGTCGCAGGTGCGATGCATTTTCCGTACCTGCGTGACCGTAGAAGCGGAGACTGAACCGCTGAAGTGACGGGCATCATAGGTGTGCATTTGGCCATTACTTCTGCGATTGCGCAGAAGTGGTATTCTGTCCGCAGGTGTGAGTTTTGGCTGGACAGTGAGGATCGCAGAAGCGCGACTCTTGCTCGCATAAGCGACATCGCAGATGCGCAAATTGGTCCGCAGAAGCGAAAATTGGGCAGAAACATAAGGATTGAACTTGGTCATTTTCTCATTTTCGATTGGGATTTTAGGAGCTAGGTTCTTGAGCGATTTTGGGGATTTCTTCATGATTTCGATTGGGGTAAGTGTTCTACATTCTATAGTGATCATATTTCATAAATCCATGGCTATATTTATCGTTTAATTCGAGTTTTAATGGGAAAATTGGAATTTTTGTAAAACTTTTCAAAAGCAGATATTTCAAGATTTGGAGGATGATTTTGTTATTGGAATTCGATAAAATTGGTATGGTTGAACTCGTATCGGATTGGGTATTCGAATTCCGTAAAAATTATGTTGGATTCCGAGAGGTGAGCCCCGCGTTGACTTTTGGTTCACTTTTTAATGTGAAATTTTAAGTCATTGTTTTATTATCCGAAATTATTTCCGATAAATTTTAATGAAGTTATACAATTAATTTGGATAGATTTGAGCTATCCGGAGGTCAATTCAAGCAAGAAGGTTATTTTGGAATATCGACCTAACTTCGTTAAGGTAAGTATCTTGTCTAACTTTGTGTGGGAAAAATCACCCATTAAGATTTGAGATGATTGTGTCATTCGTGTTATGTGAAGGTCATGTACGTGAGGTGACGAGTGAGTACACGACCTATATGTGGTATTTAATCGGTTTGGACTATTAGGTTCCCTTTATTTAACTAATTGTAACTATTATTTCATGACTACATCTTTTGTGTTAGAATTGTTTGTACGTGCTTTACTTGAAATCGTTAGCACATGTTCCATCTTTGTTGTTAAGATCACCTTATATGGCAATTGTTGATTGTAACCACTCGTTGAATTCATGCTTTACCTGCTACATGTCTTAATTGCCAATTGATGCTCATAAATTGTGCAGTGGGTTATGGATTGTCATTTCTTTGCTATTTGATTTCGTGAGCTATCATGTAGCTTTTTTCATTAGTTGTGACTTCTTTGCGTAGCCTCGTTATTCCTTTTTGACTTTGTGGTATACCGTAGTTGGTTGTTTAATTTGTGTTATTGTTGGATCGGGTTGCACACCGCAACCGAATTTATTTGAAAGGTTATATTGTTGGATCGGGTTGCACGCCGCAACGAAATTTATTTGCAAGATTATATTGTTGGATCGGGTTTCACGCCGCAACGAAATTTATTTGAAAGATTATATTGTGGGATCGGGTTGCACGCCGCAACGGAATTTATTTGCAAGAATATATTATTGGATCAGGTTACACGACGCAACGAAATTTATTTGAAAGATTATATTGTTGGATCGGGTTGCATGCCGCAACGGATATACAAATATGCAATTATTGTGAAAATTAAGGTTAATTCTCATTTGTGATTCTCATGATGCATTTCATGCTAGGACGGTTACTGTGATTTCTTAAATCACTTCATTGTATTTGGTCATAATTAATTAATCGTCAATATATTAAAAATGAAATAATATAGACTTCTTGTGTGAGTCATACATTCTATGTGATATGTTATGTTGCTGAAAATTTAGCAGATATAAATGAAAGAATTTTCAAGTTGTCCTATTTGTGTGTCTTTCAAAAATAAAACTCATATCTTATTCGAAGATCTACTAATTTAAATGGTGATTATATTTTTACTCTAATTGATACCTCAACTTCCTTATTATCTTATTATCGTGTAATTTATATGAAAAATTGTTATTACGTTTTACTTTAATAAATCCTATATTTATCTCGTTAAAATTTGATTGAATGTCTTAATTTGTATAAATACAATATTATATTGGATCTCATATATTTCTAAACTAAACTAAATTGATATTTTATTTGCACAATGTCTCCCTATTTTACCTTATTTAAATTCTAAATTGGCTTAATAACTCATTTGATGCTTTACTATGTTCAAGTTGGATTTGTGTTTAAATTATTCATCATTTCAGGACGAGAGTTAAAGTACGAAGGGTGATGCCGTGTCATTTTTATATTATATTTGTACTCTTATTATGTTGTTGCTCAATTGCTTGATTGTTTGCTCGATGCCATCCGTGTTCTCATTATTTTCATTGTTGATTTGTATTGGAAATTCTTCTATTATTGGTCTTACATTGATACTCTTTCTTGGTTAGCTTCATGTAACATATTGTACAGCTTTATATGTCTGGTAGCTGCCTTGACCTGGCCTCGTTACAACTCTACTGAGGTTAAGCTTGATAGTTACTGGGTACCGCTGTGGTATACTCATACTACGTTTCTGCACATCTTTTTGTGCAGATCCAGGTACCCCATAGTTGTTGATATTTCTGTTAATTGATCGGGCATTTCTGTGGAGACTCAAGATACACCTGTTGTCGCGTTCGCAGGCCTCAGAGTTACCTTCTGATGTTTTCATTGCACTGTTGATTCTATTCTGGAACAGTTATATTTAGAGATTTTTTAGTAAACTTTGTAGAGTTTAAGACTTGTACTACCGGTTTTGAGATTGTAGGAAATTTCTATTTTATATTTAATAATTGTTGGTTGAGTTGCCACTAATTCACTAAGTGTTAGATTTACTTAGTCCCTAAGACTAGGTATCATTACGACATCCTACGGAAGGAAATTTGGGTCGTGATAGTATTATATTGTTTGTCATGCACAAAAAATATTAATAAATTTTATATTGAAGAAAAATTATCATTGGAACAACTTTACAAAGCAGGGATAAATCACTCAACCAATATAAAAGATACAAGCTTTGAAGAACACGACTGGAGAAGCAAAATAAACTGGTTACCAAATATTTTATTAGCTAGAGTATGAAAACGGACGCGTGTTTAATGTAATAGCTTATAGATTGACTTTCTTTAGTTTATTAGTACATTTTAGAAAATATTAGTTGTTAATATTAATATATTTTCCTATGTGAATTTGGGAGATATTTGTAATTTATCATCATCGTCGTCATATATTCATAAGTCCCAAAAAATTCTTGAATGCATCTTTTGTCATCCTAATAAGGGAAAATGACATTGTATAGCCGCTCTCAAAATAATTGCCGAATATATATATATATATACACACATTCTGTATGTTATATACAAAAATTATATAAATTTTATACATTTTTTCAGCTACCGAATATAAATAGTTTCTGGCCTAAAAGTGATAATACCCATTCTAATAAGCCATCATTCGACGATCCATATTCATTATTCACATAAATTAGTGTTTTATTCTTCTAAATATATTTACTTAGTCAAAGCCTTATTTTAATAATATTAATATTATTTTACAAAAATTATATATTATATGGCTCGGAATACACGTGCAACGCACGTGCCGAGAAACTAGTATATATATATATATATATTGCGAGTTACTTTCAGAGTATTGATATGATATTAACAAAAGCATTTTGCTAACCAATAACATTTTATTAGAAGTATTTACCTGTAAAACGGTACAATTGAATTTATTCGTGGTTTATAGACAAGTGAATTAATTTGATCCAAATATAACAAATGAATTAGACAGAAATATAAGACTTATCCTTAAAATTAAAATAAACGGCAGATATCTTGGTTCCGGGCGCAGAGCTACTGGGGCAATAAGAACAATGCAAATAAGCAAGAAAGTAAAATGTTATTTGAGCTTTTGATGAAGTATAGTATATGCTTGTTAGAAAATTCGTGTCTTTACAATGATGATAGAGCTTGCTATTTATAGTTACACCTAGAGAACAAGGTCCTAGGATTAAGTTTCTCTCTAATGACAATTATGAGGGTCATTGAAGAATGTGTAACGGTGGGCAGTGAATGACATATTCTCTGTAACGGATCATGCACTTAATGCTATAGAATATTCTTCATTAAATGCTACCGGATGTCGTCATTTATTTTGTCTTTATAAGTATCATTCTCTCTGATGGCAAGTGAAATCATTGCCTTTGGAATTGGCTATATTCTATCTCCGGCTCCACGTGTCGTTTTCTCGTACGATCATTAAATATGAACATATTTTACCCATACAAGAAGTTAGAAACCCACATAAACTTAGAGATATTTTGGGTAGATCATGTGTATTTAATGGAATACAATCCGTGAAGTTTGTGAATACCATCTTAAATCTACATTAATTGGATTGCTTAATAATATTAAAACAAGTAAAAATACATTACAAGTTCTTTATACTATTAGTGTGTAAATAAAATTCTACAAAAGTTTAACTTTTATACATATACAAAATTTTAAAAAAAAAACCTTTATACTTATAAGTTACCTAAAAAATAAAGAGAGGTAATTATTCAGAATAAATGGTATAATAACCTGAAATATTATAAGATA
>AWOL01S0149673.1:11709-27705 GCA_000715115.1 Nicotiana otophora
CACACACCCCACCCCCCACACCCACTCGCCTATCTCTCTTATCCGTGTCAGCTCCATATTTTTCGGAGAGCGAGAAAATTTTTGACAGTGAGTGGATGAAACTATAGTGTTATCTCTAATTGATTTATTTAATTATTTTATCTTTGTCTATGTTAATTTGTTTTCCTTTAATACTTAGGAGTTAGGAGACATGAATCACTCAATGATATTTTGAAGTGTTTGTAGAGATACAACTCTGTAAAGTCTAAACTGGGTCAATTGGCCATGATTGATTCACGAAAAGCAATTTTTTGATACGACATTTATGAAGATTGTGCGAAATACAGTAGTTATAGTAGCGACAACATATTGACAATCAATAACTTTGAACTCAAAACCACTAATCTAATACAACTCACAATTATTGCAGTAACCAAAGTAAATTACAAGAAGTTGCACAACAATGGAGTTAATGAAGTCTTATTTAAATTTGGTGGGCGGGTTAAATTATCTTAAATAAGTGACCATATTTAAATTGGAAGAATAAGAAATCCACATAGGCCCTATGTAGGAAAATAAAGGTGGGACATGGCGATCTACCGGATAAGGATAAATATAGGGTATAATTGTAAGGATAAATATGTCAAGAAAGTATAATGAAGGGCAAATGTAACCCTTTTTGAAGAGTAGAGGGGTAAATATGATCTTAAAGTATAACTAAGGGCAAATGTAACTCATTTTAATGCGTAAGGGTAAATATGAACCTAATGTATAACTGTAGGGATATGTTTTATAAAAAACGTAAACAAAGGGTAAATAAGGCTTATTTATGACAGTAGATGGGCAAATCAGACCCCCACCCGTATATATTTACTGAAGCCACATAAAGTATTGGGGTTTTAGATTGAGAATGAGACATAGTATTGATCTTAAAGTAATGGAGTTGGAGATGATCTTCAGCGAGATATAATATTCACTTGATGATTGTTTATTAAAAAATGACATTTCTTTTCATCACCTGCCCCGACCCCTAGAAATACTATAATTTTCTCTCACGACCCAAAATCTGGCTAGTCTTAATGATACCTAACTCAACCCGCTAAATAATTCAAATGATAGACAAGACAACTCAAATATGACAACAAGAATCAATACATAAAAGAACTGAGCTTTTTATACAAAATTCCAAGGATTATTAGTACAAGTCATGAGCTTCTTAGACTTAGAATTTACAAAGCTGGTACGAAATAAATACATACTCTATTCGAAATATACATAAACGGATTTACAAATATAAAGTTACCATGAACAAGAGGCAGCAATAACTGGAACGCATGTACATCTTTAATGCTAGCTCTCGCCATACACAACAATATCAGCTCCAAAATCTACACGCAAGGTGCATAAATGTAGTATGAGTACAATCGACCCATAAGTAACAATCCTAACCTTAGGTTGAAAGTAGTGACAAGCTCGGAAAAAGGTTCAGTTCAACACCAATAGTCAATAACAACTCGTAATAATATAATGAAGACAGTAAAAGTGATAGTTCAAAAAATATTATGCTCAGCTCGTTCACGGTTACGGAAAAGCAGACATGCTTTTCAAGTATGGCAGTCAAGCCCAAAACTTACCACTGAAATCACCTAAACATGAGTTTATCAAAATAATTGCATTTTACAATTCACCACATCAGGTAAGAATTTCCACTTACCAATTAGCATGAAGAAAGTACATCTTCATACTTATATGTCAATATACATATCAAGTCATCAATTATCATATACCGTCTAGCATGAGGAATATGCATCTCTATGCCTATATGTCAAATATTCATGTCAAATCATCAGATATCATATTACCGTTTAGTACGAGGAAGGTATATTTCTGTGCATATATGTCAAGTATAGATGTCAAATAATCAGTTTCATAGTGAAATCATCAAGTACACTCAATCTTAGCACACTCCAGGTGCCTGGCTCAAAAGCTTGTTCCATTAAAATAGTCACACTTAGCATTGTACGTATGCCTGGCATAACTGCCAACTTCGAGCATGTGCATATAACATGGTGCATGCCCCCACTGCTGGCATGTTAGACTCCCGAAGGGCGGATCCCACCCAAGCACTAATCATAATCACTTAGCCCAATAGTGAGGCCTAGTGCACACGTAGCCTCAAATCAGTACAGCTTAGCCCAATATGGCTCTATGGCATACGCGTCACCTCAATATCAATACAACCGTTGCGGCGTGCAACCGATCCAGATATCCATATCAACACGGCTCTATGGCCTACATCATTCAACAATTCGCTCAAGTCTCAATATGCAGACATCTCACAGAAACACAATCCAATTAAATATCACGGAATAACACAATATGTCTAAAATTCAGTTCCAACTCGTGTCACGTACAAGGACACCAATAACATGTGAGATAGCCAATATAAGTGCACAGACACCGAGATACAATATGCGGATGTTACTATCATGACTGTACAATATGACTACGGCTAAGGCAAATAGCTCAACATGGCGAAAATAGCTCAATCATATCTCAAACAATTGAACAGGTAGCCTAGGCATGATTTCTAGCATAAATAATATCCCATGTAGTCACATAAATGGAGAAAAATATGATATCAAGAAGCATGATCATAAAACAAGGTATATAATAGCCTAAGAACTACCCGAATTATGAATACCTCGGTGCACGCACCCGCGTCCGTCACCTAGCATGTACGTCACCTCAACACATCACAAATAACACAGTTTTACGGATAAATACCCTTAATTCCAAGTTTAGAAATTTTACTTACCTCAAGCAAGACGAATAAAATATCGAGCAAGCCAACCGATACTCTAAAAATACCATCCAACACAAATCAACCTCTAAACGGCTCGAAACTAGCCAAAATCAACTCAACAACATCAAATGATGTCAAAGGAAACAAACCCAATCGATAAAGGTTAAATCTTTAATCAAATGTCCAAAGTCAACAAAAAAGTCAAACTCGGGCCCGTACCTCAGAACCCGATAAAACTCACAAAATCCGAGAACTCATTCAATTATGAGTGCAATCATACTAATTTCACTCAAATCCGACTCTGAATCGACAAATTCAAAACTCAAAAATTCACTTTAGGAAAGTTTATACAAAAATCCCAATTTCTCTTTTAAAATCACCAATTAATTACAAAACTTGAAGATGAAATCACAAAATATAATCAAAACCAAGTAAAAAATACTTATCCTAATCCATGTGGTAAAAATCGCCTCCAAAATTGCCCAAATCCAAGCTCCACAACTTAAAATATGATAAAATGACCAACACCTTCGAAATAGAGTACTTTATAAAGTGCTCCAGAAGTACCCTTCGCGATCGCGGTCACCAACCATGCGATCGCGATTCCAAAATTTTCCAACATAGTTTTTACCCTATGAGAGCGCGGCCATTTCCCCGCGATCGCGATGAACAAATTTCTGTGAATCCTTACCAAACTCTTCTCAGACAGACTGTAGTTCATCAGCCATAACGTTTTGTACATAACTCCAAATGACAAACGATTTGACTTTCTGAAAACTAGAAACAAAGATCTATAACTTTTATTTTTAGATCATCTCAAAATTCGTATAGATTGCAAGATATAAGTTTCCAAAGTCAGCTCAGTAACAACAGAATTTCTTCTTCGTGAACGCAGAGCTTACTCCATGAACGCGATTCACTGGTCCGATTTTTCCATTTTACTCTTAGCGATCGCGACTAATTGATAAGTGAAGATTTTGGCTACTTATTAGCACTTTTTAGCTTTTGTTTTAGTCTAACAACATTGAATTGTATTCCCGAAACTAATGAAATTATGCAAAATTGTAGGAATGCTCGAAGTTCGCCTCCCGAGATGGAATTCGACTAAAAGAGGAGCAGTCCAAGCACAAGGCAATAAAGGGTAAAAAAGCACACAATGTGTTGTCCGCAGAAGAAATTATGGACCGCGGAATTCCATCTGCGGACGCAAACAAAGAAGAAAAACTTAGCAGATATTTGTGCAAATTGCGGACCGCACATTAATTTTGCGGCCGCATAGCTGGGCTAAGGGTCGAAGATCAAAGAGTATGCAAAAAGACCAAGTGTAGAGCCTCAGTGAATTGCGGACCGCATAAGCTTTGTGTGGCCGCAGAAGATTGCCTTGCGACCGCAATCCTAATATTGCGGACCGTAGAAGAATGCCTTGCGACTGCAGTTCTAAATCTGCGGATCGCAGAAAAGTCGCATTGCGGCCGTAGTTCAGAAATGTGCGGCCGCAGAACTCCTTCGCCTGCCAGATAAAGAAATCTGCGGACCGTACATAGAATTATGCGGCCGTAGAATCTCCCGAGGGGTATTTTGTCTGATATTTTCAGTCTTGTTTAAATAGACGAGATTCACAAAATTGGGTTAAGTTTGAACCTCTGAAGTTACTGTAGCCTTTTTTTCTTTACTATTTGAGGAAGTTTTAGTTTATTTTTGTGTATTTACAATAGATTTAATCATTTTAAGCTTTCATTATTAGTTTAATTAGTGTCTCTTCTCTATTTTCTTCAAACCTAAGTATGAGTATCTAGATTTCTACTAAGGTTGTGACCCAACCCTAGTGTGTAAACCTTATGGGTATCTAATTTAGTGCTTGTTTATGATTGGGTGTTTATTATTTAGCTTAGTTCATGCTTTAATTGTGGAATTAATGATTGCAAACAGTAGCTCATGCCTATTTGACCTAGTCTCTACTTGAGAAAGAGAGACTTAGTGTAGGATAACTTAGCTAACAAGGAATTTGGTCAATTGAGAGATTGATTAACCCAATTAAAGGGTTCAACCTAGAGATAGTAATAACCCGACTTGAGCTCTTATCAACTATTTTGAGTTATACCCATTTAGTCTTGAGAAGGCTAAATTGTGCAAAATCACTCTCTGACCGAGAGGTATTGTGTGGGTAATTTAGAGTTGATAGCTATAATATACCCCAATCAATAAAACAAGTATTAAAGTCTTTATCCCATTAGGCAAACACCTAGGTAATGGTCATAGCCCTAGGTTTTTTATCCATTTGGAAAAATCTTAAAAATAATTTTCTCCATTCTTCTTTCTTTATTTTGCAATCAATAGAGTAAAATTAGAAATAGAAAACAAATCTTTGTGTGAAAGTGCAATCTAGATAATTCAATCACTCACAGTGAACTATATACATCTAACCCTCATCTTAGCTTCATGTGGATTCGACCCCGACTCTTAGTTGGGGTTCTATTATTGCAAACGACCATTTTATATCTCTTTTGAGGTGTGTTTTGGACGTGACCACCAATTCTTCGCAATCGTGATGTACACCCGTGTAGCCAAAAATCAGCAGCTGAAAAAGGCCAAAAAATAGTCTGAAATCAATCTGAAATACACCTGAGCCCCTCGGGGCCCCGTCTGAACATACTAACAAGTCCCATAATATAACACGGACTTACTCAAGGCCTCAAATCACGTATAACAAAATCAAAACCACGAATACCTCAAGCTCGTGCCGAACTATATCAAATCAACTGAAAATGACATTAAATTTTGTACAAAGTTTCAAATGACATAACGAAACTATTCCAATTCTTGAAACTATAATCTGAACCCAATATCATCAAAGTTAACTCCCGGTCAAACCTATGAACTTTCCAAACCTTCAAATTGCCAAAATTCTCCAAATAGTGTTGAAACCTTCTAAAAACATCCAAATGCAAATCCGCGCATACACCCAACTCCAAAATCACCATCCGGACCTAACAGAACCATCAAAGCTTCGATCCGTGATCATATACTCAAAAGTCTAACTTGACCAACTCTTCCGACTTAAAGCTTCCTAGTTGAGAATCAGTCTTCCGATTCAATCTCGAATCACCTAAAAACCAAAACCGACGATTCACACAAGTCATAATACATCATATGAAGCTACTCAAGACTTCAAATAGCTGAACGGAATGCAAATGCCCAAAATGATCAGTTGGGTCGTTACATTTCCGGAGAAGAACATTACCTAGTTTTTTTTTCGGTGTTCAGTATCCGCTTTGAACTCATTAATCTGAAGTATCCTTTAGAGGTATATACTCTAGATTCGAATCTGAAATTTCTGGTTAACCACAGATGCGGATGTAGCTTACTGGCTATGACAACTGAACCCATAACTTTCGACGCAGAATAAAAATTTATATGTAAAAATTTATTAAAATTGTAGAAATAGTAGATATGAACCCATAACTTTAAAAATATAATGGGTTCAATATTAAAAAAATTAAAATTAAACCCATAAAATTTAAATCCTGGATCCGCCTCTGATTAACCATAACCTTTAGTGGTTACTTATAACCAACTTTATTTTAGTGCAGGGATTAAAATTTAAAATCTTACGTAGGGTTTTCCGTTCTTTTGTCTTTTTCGACCTCTCTATCACCAACCTCTCCCTTTTCTTTAAGAATTTCTAAAAGAAGAAAATAAAACTTTTGCACATTTCTTTTTACGCTAGCTAAACAAAATGTCAGTAATAGTAATGTACACAAGTCCTGTACTACGAAAATAATTAAGTGTGGATGTAGCCTTGCCAGGGATGGATGTAGTCTTGGGTCGGTAAATTCATCCGAACCCATAATTTTTAATACGGAATATATATATATATATATATAAATTTATTAAAATATCAATAAATATTATATTTAAATAAAAATTTTAACAGTATAATGAGTTAAATATTAAAAATTTAAAATGTTAAATACACTAAATTTAAATATGGGATCTGTCTTTACTTGTTAGATGTGGTCCTTCAATTTTGTTTTAGCAAAATAAAGTAATGTACTAATGGGATAAGATGCTAGCATCTCTTAAGCATATAGCAGTAGAGGTTTGCTCTCCTCTATAGATTTGTTGTGTCTCTTTAATTATCCTATACAAAAAAAAAGAAAAAAAAAAGAGCTTAATGTAGTTTTTAAAGTTATAAGTATGACGTAGTTTGATCTGGCTCCAAGAACTTTTTTCCCCGATCGATTACCAATTTACACTTGATAGGGAAAATGCTCAATATGCCTATGTATTATTTGAAATTGTTTATTTTTTCTCATTAATTTTTTGTTATATTCATACCCTTATTATTAGCAAATCATCTCATTGTTGCTCATGCCAGGAGGTTCAGTGTGGAATGAGTGGATTCCCCCATCCAAAATACCCTAGTTGTTAGCAAATTATCTCATAGTTGACATTGCCAGGAGGTTCAGTGTAGAATGAGTGGAGTCCCCGATCCAAATTTATCTAAAAATAATGTCCAAATCCACCCTTAAATTTTTACTGCGGTTTCGGATTACCTTAGATTGGAGTTCCATTAGGGGTTAATGGAGAAAATGATACTTTATCTTTAATGCGGGTGGGAGATTAGATCAAAACTCTAACAAGGGAAAATTAAGAAATCTTGAATAATAAATGAACAAGATTAAGCAATCTCCATTAAAATTGGATAAATTTAACCTTTTTCTCTACCTAATATAACCACTTATTAGTTAAAGTAAAGTTAAATACGTAATTCCTATGTCAGTGCGATTTTGACATAAGAGAAGAAGAAACAAATGATCCAATGAATAATACTATAAAATAGGTGTCGTACAAGTAGAAAAAAGAAGAGTTTCAATGACCTTGACATTAATGTATAATTTAAGCACATATTTTACATGTTTTAAGAATTGGAGGATCAAGAAAAGCACGAATATTTATATTGAAAGAAAGGTAGACAATATTGTCATTTAGTGGTGGGGTCAAGTGTACAGTATTCCCTGAAGGAACATATGTGGGTATTTTAAGACAAACAATCAGGAACACACATGACACTATCTTTTAATTTTTTAATAGCCAACAGCTGGGAAAATAGTGACATCCCTATTTTACACTATACTGTATCTTCTTTTTTTCTTTCAATAATGTTAGTGTTCGTAGTAATTTATGCCCATCTCAATTATCTCATCGAATTTTGCTATCTTATCAAATAATTATTCAAGAATTAGGAATAATCCTACAAGATTAGCACCACGCATGCAATGACGTAGCCACATAGTTTGAAGGGGTTCAACTAAACACTCTTAATCAAAAAATTATATCGAATATATAAAAAATTATACTATATATATATAAGTCAAAAATTATTTTTTTATAAATATATATTTAATCTTGAACATCTTTTATAAAATTTTTATCTTTGCCACTGTATGCATAGCCATTTTAGTATAAGAAATTCACTTAAAAAAAGTGGCAGAAATAGACTAAAAAATGTCAGTCCACGAAAGAGCATGCAACAACATGCATCTTCTTTATTTGACAAAATTTTAACTTTATAAGGATTTGGTTATCTTATTATAACAACGTTGTTAACCACTTAAAGAGTACGAAAAAACTAGCTATATATTAAACAATGAACTGATTTATTAAAAAGACTGAAGAAATTCTTAATTTAGGATAATAATTAAACGACAAGGAAATTTATTAATCAACATTTCTACTACTGCTCTAAGCTACTAAGAAGAGCAGATTTTAAACCATTTTCAGTACCCAAACATTGAGGAACTTTAACAACAATATCCTGAAGCATTAAATCATTAACACTTGAAATACTAGCATGGTGTACATGTAATTCAAGATCTTGAAGTGCACGCATTAATCTTGCTGATGGGTAATTCACATTTTCGGATTGTACCCTTATCATTGCATCTGGACCTAAAATCTTGACTTCAACTTCAACTTCAACTGTCAAATTATTTGGTCCAAATGAAGATGTTGAATTAGAATTTGGCCTAATTTGATCAACAGAAGTTGTAGTTGTAGTAGTAGTAGTACTCTGATTGTCAAGAGTTGTACTGTCCATTGACTCCACTTTTAGCTTCTTTTTGCTCTCTGATTTGTTGTTAAGTTGCAACTCTAAATCATCCACTTTAGCTTTTAACTCATTGATATATTCAACAGCATCAGATAACAAAGAGGCTTTGTCCATTTTTGTAACATGAGGTACAACAGAGCGTAACGCGTAAAACCTGTGGTTTAATTTCTCCCTTCTCTGTCTCTCTGCTTCGACGTGGTTTGACGGAGTTTCACGAGTTGCCCCTGGTTTTCTTCCTCTCTTTTTTGGTGTTTTTTTCTCCACTATTGGTTTGTCAACAAGTACTTGACAATCAGAATCCGAGTGGTCAGAATCTTGAAATAAAGTTGTACCTGCTGCACTGAAGATTTCCCCGGTTTTAGGCTTTTTGCTAGTGTTGTTCTTGTTATTATGGTTGTTGCCTAAAATTTGACCATCTTCTTGTAAGCAAGAGACAAGACCAATATCAGCAAAAGAAAAGGTTTTTTCAAGACCATTTTCTTGATCTAAAGAGAAAAGGGATTTTACATGTTGAACTAAGCTCCAATTTTCTTTGATTAAATCACTTGATCCAAGTTCAACAACTCCATTTGAAGTTGGAATACAAACCAAAGTTTCAATACCATGAACTTGAGCTTCTTTAGCCCTTTCACAACTACAAAATTGAAGTTGTTGTGCTCCTGTTAACCACACAATAGAACCAGTACTAAAAGCTTTACCAGGAATTCCATCACCAATAGAAAAAGATTGAGCTAAAGACATAACATAAAACCATTCAATATCAGTAACATCACCACCGTCTTCTACTACACCATCTCCATTTTCACAAATCAAAGCTTGTATTCCTTTTATAACATTTTTTCTCTCTAAAGAACTAGCTTTGTTAACACCATTTACTTCTCCTTTTTTCACTTTAGTACCATGGAAATGGCCATCACCCCATGCTAAAAATAAACGACCATCATCTTCATTTGAAGTTTGCCAAAAAATAGCATAAGACCAAGAATCTGTTTGATTTTTGAGAATATATTGAAGCATTTGTTGTAGGGTTGATAAAGGTTGGTTTGTTTGAGAAAATAAGGAGGGTATGGAAAATGATGAGGAAGAGGAGGAAGAAGAGACCATTAGTTCATCCATTTTTTCTTGATAATTGTTTTTTAAAGATATGATTGTGGTGAGGGAAATTATAAAGGTGAAGGGTTGAAGAAAGATGAAGATAAGAGTGAATGAGTAAAGAGGCTAGACACTTAGATATGTAGTACCTGGTCTAGGCTACTAGTGAATAGTGTACTTAATTACTAAAGTAGTTAAGTTTATTAATCATTAAGTTTAGGTTAGGTTAGAAATAAAGCTAGCTGCTGTAATAATACTTCGTTGGCCCTTCTTTCATTAAGAAAAACATATTGTTCATTGTAAAATTACCATTTTTCTTACTTCAATCATCTAGGGTCCAAAATTTATCAATCAATATTATTTTCCGAAGCATTTGATACTCCCCGGGTACGGCCTTCCTCGAATATGAACGCGAGATATTTTATGTATCGGACTATTATTTTTATTTGACGTCTGAAACATTTCTCTATTAATTTAAACAAACGTCATAGAAAACTCATTACGAGAGTTTTAATTAGTGCTCTTTACTGAATAAGACGTTTATTCTAGTTGCTGAAAACCTCTGATTAGTATTAAATAAACATATTCATTCAACTATATGTTACATAGGTTGTAAAATTATCGGGACACACAAATGTGTACGCACACACAAACCACTTAGTAGTAGTATATTTGCAGTGAAAATCGAACCAAAAGCTCAACGATTCTCTCGCTTCAACTTAGCTACTTTTAACCCCCTCCCCCCACCCCACTACCGCCCCCACCTCCAAAAAAAACTGCATAATTTAATTTTAAAATAATTCTAATTATTAATTTATAATTGGATATCTTCTTCTTCATTATAGTAGAGTAGAAAAGTTTCAATCGCAATATATCTGGCCTATTTTAGTACTGCTAGTATATATTCATACCCGCGTTGCGCGGAAAATATTAAATATAATTTTTCATAAGAAAATATTATTTGAAAAATACAACACACACAAAGAAGAATGTAAATAATACAGTATTATTTTATGAACATGTTAATACGTTGGATATTCATACATTCAAATCTATCCGAATGCTACTATTTTTTCTTAAATTATAATTTTATTATTTAAGTACTTGAACAAATTGAAAAAAATTAAGGATAAAGTTTGCATTTAAAATATTTAAAAAAGTTTATCAGATTTTTATTTTTTTTCATGAAATAGTAGACAATGTTATTATATAAACTCATAAGTTGATAAATATTGGTACAAAAATATGAAAACATATCAGTAATAATATAATTAATAGGTTGAAAAGTTACCTGATTTGATAGATATATATCCCTGGAGAAAATTTTGGCCGATAAAGAATAGCGCACAATTCCATTTGTATATTGTTCGTAAAAATTATCACTGTATGTGAGAATACTGTAATCTGCTAACATAGTTGGATCAAATAGAAATTTTAAGAATAATAGGTTTTTACTTAAGAAGATGTTGGTGAAGTACCACGTTTCACAATCATATTAGAAAATTAACCACGCTAATTCTAAACTAACTAATTTTATTATATTATCTACTTATGTTATCCTAATATTGGCAATTGTCTTGAGCAAGTGGCTTATTATTAGGTTGCCACTTTGTTTGATGTGGATACTTGAAAGAAGAAACCACATAAATGATTAAATTATAATTTTAAATTTATTAAAATAATAAATAGATAATATAATATATAATATATAGATACCTCCTTTAATATAATATTGATTTCTTACTTCGTCCAAAATATTTGTTCTTTTGTTATTTGTATAAAATGTATCAATATTTTGATTATTTTCTTTCACCTTATATGAAATAAGCAATTACACGTTTTTCTATTTGTTTTTCAATATAAATATTTAATTTTCATATTTTTTACTTCGTCTAAAATATATGTTCCTTTATTATTCTACATAAAATATATCAACATTTTTAGAATTGTTTTTCTACATTATATGGAATAAGCAATTAAAATTTTCTTCTATTTTATTTTTAATATAAAGTTATGATTTATATGTTTTACTATGTCACTTGCAATTGTTTTAAATTCAATTTAAACATATTTTCTACGTTTAAATTCAAATTGAAAAAAATAATTAATTATTAACCACACATAATGTATAATTTATTTATTTTTAAAATTTAAATTAAAAAATTTAATTATTACCTAACCTAATTAATTTTGTCCTAAAATTGCCAAGTGACTTTTTATTATGTTGCCACTTAGCTTAATATGGTGTCTTTGACTCTCATATTATATATAGATAGATTCGCAAAAAAAATATTATTTAGAGCACTACTAGTTTTTATTAATGTCATATATGCAAAAACTAAAAGTATATTATTAAATCGGAGCAGATAGATCATCATTTTAGAGTGTAGCAAGACTAGCAACATATAAAAAGAGAAAAAAAAGGTCAGCATGGAAAAAGTGATTAATTTAGTGCCGAACATTTTATCGACAGTTTCACATTCCTTTAATATTATTCTCTCTATCCCAATTTATGTCATATAATTCAAACTTTGAGAGTTAAATAATTTTTTACTGTACTTATTTTTTGTGTAATTTTTAAATAAGTAAATGTTATTTAGAAAAACTTAAAAGATTATATACTTAAATTTACGGTCAAAATTAATAAGTTTGACACCCAAAATTAAGATTACATCACATAAAATGGAACAGATGGAATAATAATAGATTGGTGCTCCACTCGAATGCTCATTTCTACTAAAATATTTATGACCCTTTTTTAAATTTTGGAACGTATTTGACATTATTTTATGGTAATATGACTTTCATAACTTCTAAGAATTTAAATTATATTATTCATACTTTGATTTAAATTTTTATAAAATATAATAAAATTTCTTCTTTCTAAATTTAAAAATAATTTATTTTAAATTTATCATTTGATCTTTAATACTCTATCTGTTTTAAAAATATTATCTTAGTTTGATTTGCATAAACTTTAATAAATAAGAGAATTTTTTTGAGATATGTAATTTTAAATAGTCATAGCATTTGTGTGGCTGTAAAATTTTTGAAACTTGTGGTTTGAAATCTGCCATAACATTTATCTGGCTATAAATATTTATTATTAAGGAAATTTAGAAATTTGTCAATCTTTTTGAAACAAAAGTAAATAATACCAATTTATACAACAACAACAACAACAACCCAATAGGATCGCACAAGTGGGGTCTGAGAAATGTAGATTGTACGCACACCTTACCCTTACCTCGGAGGGATAGAGAGACTGTTTCCGGGAGACCCTTTACTCAAAGATAATAGATTCGTAATTTATAGTTACTACCTCCGTTCCAGTTTATGTGAACCTATTTTCTTTTTGGTCCGTTCCAAAAAGAATGACCCCTTTCTACATTTGGAAACAATTTAGCTTAAATTTATAATTCTACCCTTAATGAGAAGCTTTTATAACCACACAATTACTCTGGCCCCTTTTTGAATTGTTTAGAACCGCAAATTTCTAAAATATTCATTTTTTCTTAAATTCCGTGTCCAATCAAACATGTTCACGTAAATTGGAACCGATGAAGTATATTAATATTATAATAATATGTTTAAGATCATAATTTTATATATTTTAAGTTGCGAATCCCAATGAAGTTTTTCTACTATTTTTCTAATCTTACATAGTACAATCAGTGGATATGTGGACACAAAAGATTCAAGTGGTTTCTGATGGAGGGTGTGGGGACCTGTGCGCCTTGTCTTTTGCCTTCTTGGCAGGTCTGCTGTTCCGTACAATTATTTCTTACCCCACTCACCCCACCCATTCAGTAATAAAAAGTTTTGTTATGAATTTGACTGGAAAATAGTTTCAATTAAATTTCTCTTTCTTTATATTTTTCGCCATTTTTTTGGTTGCTTTTATTAGCTATTTAGAAACTTTTGAGCCATGGTTGAAGCCAGCAATATACTGGGCCTGATACGGCAACCAATTAGATTAGCCATTTTACCAGAAATATTATTACAAATCATACCTATTATTAAAAAAATGTAAAATAGTACTCAGTAAGTATGTACGTTACATACCTTTAGAATACACTATTTACATGTTGTATCCTTAATAGTATATAACATTGCGATTCTATTATTCTTATTGTTGTATACTTTTAAGGTATACAATTATGTGAACTATTTACCAAGAACAAGAAAATACGCTGGCTAGACTTTTTTTAAACTATTATTTATATTTTGACCCTTCAAAAAATTATTTTGATAAAATAGCTCTGTGCCAAAATTTTAAGTATGCTCTCGACGATTACTAGAACTTTGAAGCACCAAAAATTCTGACGATCATCAATTTTTCAGCTACAGTGCTAAATAAATTTCGTGATCTATTAGGACTTATGGCAAAAATTCGCTAGTCTGTCCGGCGTTGGGCTTGTTTCCCAAAACTTCAATTACCAAGGTTAAAATATCAATAATGGCATAAAAATATCATATTTGTGCAAATCGCTTGAAAGTATATAGTATAACTATAAAAATGACAATTGACTAAAGCCGAAGACTTGTTATTGTCCTAGTAGAATTTTAAGAAGTAGTTATCATGTCTCATTTCATGAGCTTTCGTTGTTACCTTCTTCTTCAACTCTTTTAATGCAGCAATGAATTCTTGAAGTTCCTCCGGTCTCAAATATCGTGGGCTCATTCCACCAGAACTCACCATTATCATGCGAAGCGAACCCATTATTTTTTGTCCGGATTCTATTAAAAATTTCTCTAAATATTTATAGATGTTTGACCCTGAACCAGTTATTAATATAAGAATCCATGAATTTCAATCCTGAATCCACCTATGTATTCACCACCTTCAATTTCATAATACAAGAATTGTTACCAACCTCTAAGTTGCTAAGAATCTATTGCTAAAAGATACTCCCTCTGTTTCAATTTATGTGAACATATTTGATTGAGCACGGAATTTAAGAAAAAATGAAGACTTTTTGAATTTGTGGTCCTAAACAAGTCAAAAAGGGGTCCACAGTATTTGTGTGGTTATAAAAGCTTTTCATTAACGGTAAAATTGGAAGTTTAAGCTAAATTATTTCCAAAATTAGAAAGAGAACGTTCTTTTTGGAACAGAGCAAAAAGGAAATAGGTTCACATATACTGGAACGAATGAATTAATATATTTTAAAAGATATTTTAGTTTTGGCATCAAGGTATGTTACACGTGGCTTTGTAAACCTATTAAGTGGCTTCTTGCATCCTTAAGCAAGTGGACAATTTATGCAAACATTACACTTAAATTGTATTTCCTAAACTGGCCTACTTGGGCGTTTGTGAGATTGTTGCTAAACTGAGTTACATGAATTCATGTTATTATGTTGAAGACAAGGTGGGTTGCTCTGATGGTAAGCACCCTCCATTTCCAACCAAGAGGTTGTGAGTTCGAGTCACCCCAAGAGCAAGGTGGGGAGTTCTTGGAGGGAAGGATGCCGAGGATCATTTAGAAACAACCTCTCTACCCCAGGGTAGGGGTAAGGTCTGCGTACACACTACCCTCCCCAGACCCCACTAGTGGGATTATACTGGGTTGTTGTTGTTGTTATGTTGAAAATCCATCCACATTCTCTTTATTGGTTTGTCCTTGTGCATTGCGTTGGCAAATTATGAGTTATGTGTTGATGATAATTGTTGGCATGTTGTGTTGTTATGATTATGAAATATGTGGACTTGTTGGGCGGAATGTTCAGGTGTTTGCACGAGGTTTCTGTCGTGCTATTATTATTGTTGATATTGCACATGCGGTGAGACAAGGTAGGCTATGTGTATGCGATTTGTGTATGTGGCAAGACAAGGTGGGATATTGTTAATATGTGTGTGGCGAGGTAAGGCATGCATTTATTTTATTGGTGCGCAGGCGGTGAAATAAGGGTGGCTATATAGGGAAAATAAGTGATTGTCCTGGGTAAGGCTGGCAAGTGGGCCGGTCCAGGCCCGGGACCGGCCCGGGACCGCGGGCCAAACG
>AWOL01S0149743.1:390-16910 GCA_000715115.1 Nicotiana otophora
AATTTTCAATCACAACTTTTCCTTTGGAATTCACCTCCAAACCACACGTATCTATTCAAACATGACTCAATAATATTAAATATTGCTAAAGGAATCAATTATATTGCATAAATTAAATTTCCCAAATTTTCTTCCAATAAGTCGAAAAATCGACCCCGGGCCCGCTTGGTCAAAACCCGAGATTCGGACCAAAATCCTTTTATCCATTCACCCCCGAGCCCGAATATGTAATTAGTTTTGGAATCCGACCTCAAATTGAGGTCTAAATTCCCAAATTTCCGAAATTCCTAGTTTCTACCCTAACCCCTAATTCTACCATGAAAACTCTAGATTTTAGGTTGATGATTCATAAAATGCAATGGATAATTGAAAGAAAATGGTTTAGAAGCACTTACCAATACTTTGGGGAAGAAACTGACTCTTGAAAATTGCTTGTACCCATTTGGTTCTTGAAAAATGTTGAATAAATGGCTTAAACCCGTGTTTGATTCTGTTTTATGCACTGGGCGATAGTGTTCATCGCGATCGCGTGAACACTGTCGCGTTCGCGAAGAGCAGCCTCCTAAGGACTTACGCAATCGCGGGAGGCTTTACGCATTCACGAAGGCTTAGCCCGCATTACCTTCGCGTTCGCGTGAAATGGCTCGCGTTCGCGTAGAGCTTCCCCAAGTCCCCTGCCCAGCATAGCTAGAGCTACGCGTTCACGTTCGACCTGTCGCGTTCGCGTAGAGAAACTCCCCCCAATGCTCCGCATTAGCGACCATGGTCTCGCATTCGCGTAGAGTAAATCCTCTCCCAGCCCAATTTCCCCTTCGCGATCGCGAAGCACAGTATTGCAAACATCAGATACAACAAAAATACCAAATTTTTCTAAGTTCAAAGCATCCCGTGGCCTATCCGAAACTCACCCGAGCCCTCGGGGCTCTAAACCAAACATGCACACAAGTCTACAAATATCATACGAACTTGATCGCATGATCAAATCGCCAAAATAACACCTAGAACTGCGAATTTAGCACCAAATCAAATGAAATTCTCAAGAACACTTTAAAATTTCTATTTTCTCAACTGGACGTCCGAATCACGTCAAATCAATTCTGTTTCTCACCAAATTTCACAGATAAGTCTTAAATTTCTTAATGAACCTGTAACGGGTTCCGGAACCAAAATAAAAACCCGGTACTAATAATGCCAAACATCAACCAATGCTTAAAAACAAATAATTTTCAGACTTTTAATTTTCATCAAAAATTCATAACTCAAGCTAGGGACCTCCGAATTCAATTCTGGGCATATGCCCAAGGTCCCATAATTGGATACGGACCTACTGGGACCGTTAAAACACAGATTTGGGCCTGTTTACCAAAAATGTTGATCGAAGTCAAATAAAATCAATTTTTAAGGCATAAATTCATGTTTTCATCAATTTGCAACATAAAGCTTTTTCGAAAACATGCCCGGACTGTGCACATAAATCGAGAATGGTAAAAATGAGATTTTTAAGGCTTAAGAGTGAAGATTCGAGTTCTAAAACGTAAGATGACCTTTTGGGTCATCACATATTCGTATGGCACTACGATGAGACGACCTGAGCAAGTAGGGTATATGATACTTGCCGCTAGGTACATAACCTAGTTGAACTTCTTGTGTTAGTGATGGTATAGTATTCCCAGTGAAAGGTAAGGATGATTTTCTTATGTTTAGGCCTAAGGAGCCGAAAGTGATTTCGATGACTTAAAGCAAATGGAATGATTCTGTACGATTTTATCCAAAATCTTCGATTGATGTAAATATTTTAAAAGTTTATATTCTGGGTTATATTTCACTTGGTTGTTATTTAAAATAATAAGGGTCATGAATTGATAGAATTCTTCTCGTTTTATGTTGGTGCATTAGTTTTATAAAGTTTGTCCCAAGAACTTGAGTTAGAGAGAGTCTATGACACTTATTGAGTACCGTTGTGGTGTACTCAGCCCTTAGGGTCCCCCCTCCAGGGCCCTGCTTACTTTACATGTTTTAGAATGATGTATGATACGTGGCATGTGGTCAGGCCGGGATGACTCTCTTTACGAGGTATTATGAAGCATCACTTTTATTTCGTGGTAGCTATCATGTTCTTCTTTCTTTTATTTTGTTGGAACTACTCCAACTGTTGGTTCTATTCTTTGGTATATAGGCTCCATAAATAGTTGTGAAAGGTTGTAATAACGGGTTTGTACACGACATACATGAAAGTATATTTATTTTACTTAGTCTCATTGTTATTATCATGAAAGATATCATGTATGATTTTGAATTGAAAAATATTTTATCATTTAACTTGAAAATGTATATGATTTTCAAGGACCTTCCGCAGTTAAATTAATTTTCATGCATATGATTGGGTGCATCACATGGTTTGGTTAGCTCGGGTCGGGTAGTGTGCTGGGTGTCGATCACGTGGATTTTGGGTTGTGACAACTAATACCCTTTTTTGGATAAACATACACTCTATGATCCATTATTGTTAGCTCCTGAATATCGCGAGTCCGGAACCAAAGTGTGGTTCTTTTGGACTCAAACTACACAAATAGGTAAAAAGAAAGTGTACCATTTTATATATAGCGCGATTATTCACTGCGCTATACCTTAACTGACAAACGAGCCGTTAAAGTATAGCACGGTGAATAACCGCGCTATATGTAAAATGTGGTCCCACCAATAATTCATCTGCACTTAACTGATCCACCAATAATTCATATAGGTAAAGCGCCTATTACGCATGCGCTATACATCAAATAATTGTACCTCCGGGACTGGTTTTTTCTTATTTAAGGAGTTTCAAAATTTGGTAAAAATCCATTGAGGATCCTTCAAGTCTTCCGAAATATTTGTTCGTTAAGTTATTTTGCATTTTGTCATAATGTCCGAAAAGCAAAAAATTAGGGTTTTATTATATTGGAGTTTGAAGTTGTGAATAACTCAGTACACTATAGTTGTTCTCCACAGTGTCATGTTAAGTTGCCACTTACAACGGAGTACGATAGATTGGTATCGTTGTTATGTAAAAACTGAGTGTGAGCAAGCGTCCAGTGAATATTAAAGTAATCGAAAGATATCCGTATTTTGTTACTCCACATGGGGTTGCTTGTTATGCTAAGTTTAACATCAAAAACGATGAAACTCTGATAGATTTTTTGAGGACTCCAGATGAACACCGGGAACTTCTTGTGATAAAAATGTTGGAAATGTACGTCAAGGATAAAGACGTTCATAATAATAAGGTTCCAAAAAATAGGGATATCCCTCAATCATCGTGTGGTTTTTTTGAAGCAGTTTTATCCGGTTCCGATAAAAGAGTTTGTCCATATCTAAACTTATCTCCACGGGCAAATGCGGAGCCAGGACATAATTTCTCCCCAAGTTTACATAATCCACAAGCTGAGTGGTAAGCATCAATTTTTCTTATGTTATGATGTTTATTTTTATGTATTGAATTTGTATTAACACTCATCTATTCCACAGGGGGTACCAGTCAGATATGAATTTTATAAGTTGTGAACCAACAGACAGTTGGAATATGCCTATTTTTGGTGTGTTGGATCATGGTGGTCCATCTCAGAGTCATCATCAACAGGATAATGTGCATAATAGGATATCAACACATTATGATTTGTAAGTGAAGTGATAAAAGCTTATATGTAATGTTTGGATGAAGTTGAGAAACTCATTATTTTATTGGTTGTACAGTGAAAACGAGCAACTTAAAGGTCCTGTCCTTACTCAATTACCCGAAGATGACATATTTAATCGGGATCTGATATATGCGCAGAGTCAGGAAGATGATAGTGATTATGACAACAATGCTGATGAGTATGAAGATGACACACCCTTCCCTGATGAGGGTGATGATGATGGGGACGAGAATGATGAACCTTATTTGATGAGGGAGCATGCGCCACCTCCCATTAGACCGAGAGTGTACGAGTCTCATGTGCCGTTTCATTCAAGGGAGATTCCCTACCTTGATCAGTTGTCAAGTATGTCAGATGTCGATGCTCTCACAAGGGATCTTGACAAAATTCGGACAATAATGTGGGATAAATCTAGAGCAATGGTGTTGTCAATGGGCATGTTTTGTGCTGATATAGTGCGCCTAAGAAGGGCAATGCGAATGTACATCATAAAAGAGTATCATGAGATCGTAGTTCATGAGTCATCTTCGGAATTATACAAGGTTATTTGTCGTAGATGGTTTCAAGGTTGTAATTGGATGTTGCATGCGAGAAAGTTGAAAACAAATATCTAGATTGTGGGAAAATACATTGGCACCTACAATTGTGAAATGGATACATTCAGTGGGAATCATTTTAACTTGAATGTTGACTTGATTTCTCTTGTCTCGATTCCACACATTAAAGAGTCCATAAGATAAAAGATCAAATAGTGTATAACATCTGTCCACCAGGTATACGGATGTACCATTACCAAAATAAAGGCATTTCTCGGGCGTAAACATGCGTTTGAAATTATTTATGGTAACTGGGATAAGTCATTTACTGCTCTACCCAGGTACATAGCTGCATTGCAACACTTTAACCCCAGGACTGTTGTTGAATGGAAGCTTGAGCGGAGTCCGGAAATACCAGAATACATATTCAGGTATGTGTTTTTGGCATTTAAACCAGCCATTGATGGTTTTGTGCATTGTCGGCCGGTAATATCTAGAAACGACACTCATGTCTATGGAAAGTATGATATTAAGTTGTTGATCGTTGTTGCAGTAGATGCTAGTGGAAGTATATTCCCCTAGCATTTACTATTTATGCCAATGAAAGCCAAGAGACATGGACATTGTTTTTGAACCACTTGAAGGAGCACGTTGTCAGACAACGTTGAGGTATTTGTCTAATATCTAATCGGCATGGCGGTATTTTAAGTATGTACAGAATTTGCGTGCATAGCAGGAACTGTATGCCTACCATTGTTACTGTGTTAGGCATTTGAAGGCCAACTTCAAGATGGCTTATCCGAACAAGGACTTGCATGATTTAATATGGATAGCTGCAACAGAACACCGAGAGTGTAAATTCAGAAGGCGAATAGAATTGATTAGGCAGGAAGACCCAAAAGCCTATCGTTGGTTGATGCGACATGAGCTTGACAAGTGGATTTTGCATACGGATGGTGGTAGAATATGGGGAATTCTGACTAAAAATATGTCAGAGTCTTTCAATGGGTTATTGAAGTCTGCACGTGGATTACCTGTCACTGCCATGGTGCGGATGTCATTCAAACAGATGTCTGAGAGGTCTGTTGAAAGATATATAGGAGCATCGTCAATGATGGAAATGGGTGTTGAATTTATGCCACAACCAATGAAACGATTTGAGAAATATAGGAAGCGAGCTCAATGACATTCATTTTTTGCAGTATTGCAGCGAGCGAACTATTTTTGAAGTTCGCACTCATCTGCATGACAACCGCAGGAATAATACACACACCATCAATGAAGCCAGAAGATTATGCTCCTGTGGAAAATGGTCAATCTATCATTTGCCATGCTCACATGCCATGAAGTGCTTTCAACATACAGGTTTCACGGCAACAAGGTACATTGATAAATATTATAATGTTGCTGCATACTTAAACACCTATAATGGACAGTTGCAACCAGTGGGTGCTGGGCATTATTGGCCGCCAGAACTATTTAAAATGGTGTGTAACAAGGATTATGTGTGTCAACGGCAAGTGAAAAAATGAACGAGTATACGGAACCGAATGGATGTTGGTGATACTGTTTATGCGCGTAAAAGTGGCCTATATTCCCAAACAGGACACAACCATCGTAAATGTCCTTCAGTTGATTTGGGAAGCGGTGTTAGTTCAGCTCTAGGTGGCAGTTCATCCAATGTGCCGAATTATCAAGGATAAACATAGTGTTTTATTGCAGTAATTTATGAAATAAAATTATGTTTCCAATGGGGTTAAATCTAATTGATATTCAGCATTAAATATTCAATACAACGATTTAACATACACCCCAAGAAATAAAAAATAATTGTCATTCGCCATTATCGTCGTTTTCTGGCACTATTTCATAGTCACTGTGTTCGGCTTCTTCGTCAACATCTTGTACGCACCCTTCAGGACCGAGGGCATTGTAATCTAGGCCCCAGTTGACACACATTTCTCGTATTTCATCGTTATCATCAATAAGACCACTTGCTTGATTTCTACAATAATATGAGACTCCTACGTCCAACGTCTGTGGTATAAACTTAGGTAGTCCCTCCCACTCTACAACCCTTTGAGAAATAGGATAATCATTGTTTCTATGCAATTTTTTATTTTCTAATAAATCCCAGTATTGATCCTCCGTTCCTTCGAGGTAGTTAAGATCATCCATTGCATGATGAATAGCTAATGCCTTTTCCATCTCTAGATTCTCCTTCATCAAATGTTGTATCACTTCTGGTTCATATTTGTGAGTGTTTGTTTGGAAGGTTGCAGACAATGCTTATAGTACAACAATCCCATGCCAGTGGCATAGTACTTCATAATCACATCGTTTTGAGTTAAGGGGAACCCATTGTAGTTTTTCGCCCCAAATTCGCATACTTTCAGGCTTTATAGAATGCGTTTCGCCCTCAATAATGTGCCCTGCAACTTTGAGATCAATGTATATATTGATAGGCTTATTTTCCAAGGAATGCAGAACACCATACCACTTGTCATTGCCAAATCAGTATAGCAACCTAGAATATTTTTTCAAGGTAGGGATCGATTATGTTATGACGTGTTCCATGTGGATCTTTTGAACTACCTTCACCTTTTTCCTCTTCTTAAACTACTTATTAAATGTTAATGACATTTCTGAAATAGATGCTGTAATAGTTCTTCAAATGGTATTTGAATACTGATATCTTGGTTCAACTTAAGAAGAACTAAAATATACGATCTTGTATATTAAACGTAGTGTATCACCAATATGCGTCAAGTGTATAGTCATGTCAGGCTGAAAAAGCTGCCGACCTGAAAAAGTTATCGATCTGGAAAAGCTATCGACCGAAAAATCTGCATCTACTTGTACCCGAAAGAATCATTATCACGCGAAACATAGAGCCTCATCAATATGCGTTATGTGTATTGTCATGTCGAGCTGAAAAAGCTGTCAATCTGAAAAGTTGTCGAGCTGAAATCACGCGAAACATAGTGCCTCACCAATATGCGTTATGTAACCTAAAATCACTCTTAGTTGCCTATAAAAATCTCGCGCATTTTAGTTATTATTTGCGTGGTAATGAAACGAATAGAAAAACGTTTCATTAATTGTTCATTTTCGAGCATTACAACATGTTTGGACTCAATTACGTACCAAGTGTTACTGTGGCAGGCGTGCGATTTTGAAGCCATGTTGGTCAAATTGCAATCTAGGGCGCAGGCGTTGGATGTGTACAAAAGTTGTAAGTAATTATTCTTGGAAAAAAAATATTTGTTAATACTTTTTATATAACATGTTAATTAATAGTCTTGTGTTATTTTTCCGTTGGTAGGACGAAAATCAATGTGGTTATGAAGAATGGTATGATGAACCCACGAAATCAGGAATACTACATACCATATTTGCTAAACATTTGGAATCTGACCGGTGAATACGAACTCCAAATCGTGAAACTACAAGAACAACTTGTGGCAGTGAAGGAGAAACTAAAAGAGGCAGAAGAAGAAAAAAATAGGTTGGAAGAGAAATTTAAGTGGTTGAAGCACAGAATAATGGGCGATAGTGACTAAACAAATACATGGATGCATTGAGTGTAGTATTTTATTTTTATGTTGTACGTGTCATGTATTATTTTTAATTGGTAACAAATTTAAATTTATGGTAAGCTGTGGTTGTTTTTTGTGTTGTAGTGTTAAACTAATAAATAACCCAGAAATAAGAACACATGCGCAAATTATGTAAAACATAAATAATGTTGCTATTATATATTTAATGTCATATATACAAATAATATTAAATGTCAATGTGTCCCACAATCTGTATGCTTTGAAGCAATGGCTGGCCTGAGGTGCATCCCATCCCGCCCGGCTACGCTATCAGGATTATTCTCATCACGTCACCTCTTTATCGGAGGATGCACTGCAACATGATCGACGGTAAGGCTGGCAGACTCGGTAGAAGTGACCGTCGGTCCAGTAGTAACCTACAAAATAATAAGATATTTTAGTATATGAATTATAAATTACTAACGTATGTGTTAGCAAATAAATTTTTAATGGTCATACCATGGTCTCACCGGGATCCTGAATAAGATCATCTGTCTCCGGCATGTTAGTATCGCACAATGTGGCCTCCGTGACGGGCAATGACGATGTCTTTAAAACAAATAAAAATGTTTAGATATTACTGACTAATCAATGAGATAAAAACAAGTAGAAATAATAGTAATGCAAACAAATTTGTGCCTCAGTAGCGCCACTCGCTCGGTGGCATGATGCTCGACTATATCAAGACATATCAGTGGGACAGAAGAGCTCCATATAGCTCGGCCGCGGGAGCAATAATTGGGCAAACCATCTATGAGCGCGTCGTTGTATGGCCTCCATATGAACTATTTATTAAACACAAGAATCATGAGTAAACGCTACACAAATAAAGCCAGACCAAATAAACTTAAGTATATATGTACATGCGCGCCTTCAAGCAAATCCAACAAATTCTTGTAGTAGGGGAGATGTTGTCGAGCCTCGACCTTACGTCCGTAGCCTCTCCTATCAACCCACCTCCAAGATAAAGGGAAAAACGGTGGAGATGGAGCATCCGGAGCGATCGGTGATAGAGGTGGCTGGAACTACATGAACCGCTCCCAAGCCCAAACCTAATATAGATTGTGGACGTAAAATTTAAGGTCTTTTTTTATTATGTATGTTATAATCATGAAAATAATTGACTATGTTTTCACCAGCAGTAGCAGTAAAAATCCAGCAACGTCTCTCTGGGTGCCTATGCACGCCCGACACATCTGCCCATACAGATAACCTAGAACAGTTGCACCCCAATTGTAACCAAGTAAATCATCTAGCTCTCCAGATGATGTAGAAATCCCAAACTGACTAGGTTTCCCGAAGTATTGGGGAACAATACACCACCTAATATCAGCAGCAACATCAATCTCGTGTGCCGGTCGATATCCTCCGACGATGAATCATCTGTAATCTCCGCATCCATCGCTGGCAGATGTTGCCGGATGGGCATCAGCTGGAATCGACTGACCCTACTCAATGCAGTCGGCGCCACTGGCTGGAAATCGGTGAGCCACTGCAATATATGCAGGTAATGCACTCCCCTGTAGTCTCTAAGAGCATGCGGATAAGCTACAGGTAATCCATCAACCGACATCCCGAAAAGAACCTCCACGTCCTTAAGCGTGATGGTCGCCTTGCCGATGGGTAGATGAAACGTGTGCATCTCTGGTCGCCACCGCTCTATCATAGCCGTGATCAACGCCCAGTCGAACTGCAACCGGCCGATCTTTATGATCCTGTAGAAACTCGTATCCTGAAGGCGTCTAACTATACGGGGATGGAGTGGGTGGTCCCTAATGAACTCCCCACATATCGTGTATACATCTAGGGCAGAATGTCTGGGCCACACACTGCTCATCCCAGATGTACGAAGACCTATGGTTGCCCTATAGTAACAGTAGCTCTCGAGATGTAGGTCCGGGATGTACAGGGGGAACTTCCATGACGATGTCTGTAAATTGAAAAATATTAATTAAAGTATTTTTTTTTTGATTGCTTAACATCTTTAAACATATTGCAATATCTTTTATATTAATATTTATTCGATATTGTTACTATATTATTAGTTAGATTGATACATTTTCTATATTATTATTTTATATGTTTGTTTCTTATTTTATAAGTTAGTTTATTATTTTATATGTTAGTTTATTATTTTATATGTTTGTTTCTTACTCATCTATTTTTAGGTATAATAGAATTAAATAATTAATTTTTATAACTATACATGATATAATTAATAAGTATTCATATAAAAAATACTTAGTTTGACAAATATTGTTATTTTTATGTTATTTCTTAAATTTGTTGGCTAAAATTCGAGAGCGTTTGTGTTTGAACTATCATCGTTTTCAGATAATTTTGGGGTTAACAGATAACTAAATGATTAATTTCAATATCTACAAAGATAATTTAGTAATTATTCATATAACAGAACTTAGGTTGATAAATTTTCTATATTAATATTTCATATGTTAGTTTATACAAAGTCAACTACCATTAGCTAAAGTTATTATCAGTTTTACTACGCTAAAGGGCACTACATTATAATTACGGGCACAATATAACACTAAAGGGCACTACACAACAATAAAGTAACATATTAATATACGTACAACAATAAAATCCAAATAACATTAATTATTCATAAAATAACAATTTATCTAATTTACTAATTTTTAAGCACATAAATAATCTAATCCAGATAAAAAATAATAAATTAATTTAATCACAAAACAAACACGAAAAATATATACCACAGTAAAAAATAACTAATAAATATTTTTTATAACAACTAATAACATTAATTATTCATAAAATAATAATTTATCTATTTTACTAACTTTTTAGCAAATAAATAATCTAATCTGAATAAAAAATAACAAATTAATTAAATCACAAAACAATCACGAAAAAACATAGACCGCAGTAAACAAACAACTAATACGCATTTTTAATACATGAGTTTTACCAAAAAGTGAGTCGGAATAGCTCGATTTAAAAGTTTTTGAAAGGTGAAGATTTGATGATTTGGGGGCCGAAACAAGCAATCCAATACACGATAACCACTTAGATCCGGTGTTAGCTTGCTACAATACGGAGAAGATACACTTTTTATGGGACGGGTGGGCTCCAATGAGGTTTTTTGCTTTAAAAATGGGGGGACCGCCGGAATGGGTTTTGGGGGGAGTGCACTGGTTTTCTGGTAGGGGAAGATGGAGGCCCGTTTTTTTAAGTAGGTATAGCACATGTATACAGGGCGCTATACTATAGTGCGTCCTATATGTGCGTTATACCTCCCGCCCTTTTTAAGTTCAAATATAACGCAATAATTCACTGCGCTATATTTTAACGGACAAAAGTAACGTTAAGATATAACACGATTATATATAGAAAATGGTATTCAATTTATTTTTTACCTATCTGTGTTCCTTGAGTCCAAAAGAACAGCGCTTTCTTCCGGGACTCAACTTTCTAGTTACCCATTTTTGTCTTAGCATTGAATATCACCAGTACGATATGTGATCACTTTGGTAACTTTCTACTGTTTAAAATAACTTCAAATATCAGCTTTTTGGAATTGTCACATCTCAAGATGATACTCATTCACCCCTCTACTTACCTATTGTACGGAGTACATTAACTTTCAACAACAACAATAACAACAACCCAGTATAATCCTACTAGTGGGGTCTGAGGAGGGTAATGTGTACGCAAACCTTACCCCTACCCTGGGGTAGAGAGGCTGTTTCCAATAGACCCTCGGCATCCTTCCCTCCAAAAACTCCCCACCTTGCTCTTGGGGTGACTCGAACTCACAACCTCTTGGTTGGAAGTGGAGTGTGCTTACCATCAGAGCAACCCACGTTAACTTTCATGCAGTATAAATCGTTAAAAAGAAACCAAGAATGATTAAGATAATTAAATTAATATGAAGTGCTAACACCCCCATTATATTATGCAGCGAATTAAAATGTTCTCCTTATGTCTTATTATTATTAAAAAAAAAAACTTATCCATTCTTTACGACATTCACATTCAGTCTTTAGATTAAATTATATGGTTAAATGATCACTAAAGTGAAGATAAATTAAAAATAATTAAGCAAGTGATAGATGTGTATGTAAAAATGCATCTAATGTATTTATGGATTTGATTTAAATGTTCCCAAAGCTACCACTACATCTAGTGGAGTCCTATTGTTTCGAAAGACTTCTTTTGTGATGAAATTTCGAGGTTGGTTGTTTTACAAATACGACAGTAATTGATACACGTATTTTGATAATCTAACATCAATTAAGGTGAATATAGTATGCTGGTACTTTGAGTGGAAACTTGAAATAACGGTAAAGTTGTTTCTATACAATTTATAAGTCGAGCGTTCGATTCGTGGAAACAGCCACTAATATTTACATTAGGCTAGATTGTCTACATCACACTCTTAGATGTGCGACATTTACCTGAACTCTACGTGAATGCAAGATACTTTGTGCATCGGGCTACCTTATAATAAGCTAACACTAAGTTCTAGCTCATTGACGATGAGAAGAATAAGGACATTTTCATGTACTTGTAACTTTCTAAAGATAACGAGGGGGTAATATTTAGGAATAATACATAAAATTTCTTGTCCTTGTACAAAATTTTCATGCACACTTAAACTGCGGGATTATATAATACTATACTCGTCTATTGATCTAAATCATACATTTGCCTCTATCTAGCATTGAATGTTGACACTCTGTAGTGTCTATCATTGAATGGCAATACCAAGATATGCCAAACCACATAAATTTTGATAATTGTCACATTTCAAAATGATACTCATCCACCCCTACCCCATTCCCTTACTTTTGTACTATCTATGCACGAAACATTCCGTATTCACGTTGGATTCACGAAACATTACTATCTATGTACTATCTATGCACGAAGCCGTAATCTATAAGCCACCCTTTTCGTGTAAGTGAAAATCCAAAAAAGTTCAAAACTTGTGTTACAACTTTTACTACAACCACTTTTCACTTTCTACTATAAAATCAATGTATCATCAAACTACAAACTAAAGTACACTAAACTATTACAAATATGGCCATCATCATTTCTTTTGTCTGTTTCATAAAATATGCCTCAAAAAACTTACAACTATATGTCAAGTTGCAGAAGAAGTAGAAGAAGCTGCAGCTGGCAAAGGCACAGATTGTGATTGTGAAATCCAATCCAACCACCTCGTTACTGCTCCTCTTCTTTGTCTTTGTCTATCTAATTGTCTTCCTCTTTCCTCTTCATTACTCCTATACCTACTCATACCTGTCATTTCCGACACGCTTCTCTCATTTATTACTCCTCTGCCACTCCCTCTTCTTTCGATCTCAGCCGTCCATTTTCTCGACCCTGAATATCTACGGCTCTCGCTTAATATCATCTCCGACCGTAAAAACAACATATCACAAGCCTCCACGTCACTCCACCTATATTGGGCCCCACTTGCTGACCTGTCTTCTGACTCATCCCGAGAAATTATTATCCGGTGTTCCAGCCGCCTTTGCTCCGCTACATCCTCCGCTGCTTTCGCCGCATCTATACGGCGGTTATTTTTTTCCGGCGCCGGCAGTAACAACGCATCTTTTCTCGTTGATGATATTGAGTTAGTGGACTTACATTTTTTCTTGTAAAAATTCCAACTGTCCAACGACATTCTTTTATTTAAAAACGACGCCGTTCCACCGTTTTCCTCTTTTGGAGTTTCCACTATTATCTGCAACGACGAACTTCCTCTTTCTCCGGCCGATGAGTGTCTTCCCGACGAATAAATCCTCTGTTTTTCTTTCGCCGGCGATGATGNGCCCCCAAAAAGAGTTATCCTCCCTGAGCTCCTAAAAAGTGCACTCACTTACAGGGTATGTAGCAAGGGCTACTAAACTAGCAAGTAACAGCAGCAACTTTGATTATATTGAAAATACCAACTGGAAATTACATCTAAAAATAACAATAAGAAGAAGCCGGAGATGAGAAGCAGAAGAAGGGGATGAGATCAGAGATACAGAGGAGTGGGATGAGAAGGGAATATTTTTATAACAACTTTTGCATAAATCACTACAATGCCTACGTCTGCTATATATAATTAACTCCTGCCCCACACACTTTCATTTAGCACTTACTACATAATCCATTAGGCTTGCAGGTGGTTGTTTCTTGTGTTTGCCTCTACCCAGATTACCCTTCATCATTTCATTACCCAATTCATTCTCAGTTGCCACATCAGCTTCGTCTAAGATTGTGTTCACAACATTATCCCATCTCCAACGAGAACCTTGTCCTCAAGGTTCAGCTCGCTCGGAGGCATATATAGCAGCAGCAAAATCAGTCAGCTGAAGAGGTGTAATCTGATTGTCAAGCTGGCCGGTACACTTCTTGAGCATGGATATATGAAAGATAGGATGAATCCTAGCAGCAGGTGGCAGCTCCAGCTTATAGGCAACATCTCCTACCCTTTTCAAGATGCGAAATGACCTAAAATATTTTCTACCCAGCTTATGTTGCTTTTGTAGTCGCACATAATGTTGACGATACGGTTTAAGCTTCACATAGACCCACTCCCCGACTTTATAGTGTAGTTCTTTTCGATGTTTATCAGCCAGGGCTTTCATCTGTCATTGAGCCTTAGCTAAATTATGCTTTAGGAGTTCCAAAACTGTATCACGCTGCACAAGGAACTTCTCAATTTTAGGGATATATTAGATATGCCTTAGATCCAATCTCATATTTGATAACATGAACATATGTTAGTGAATGTTATTTGATATAAAAATATATATGGTATTTTATATTCATTTATCATTATTATTATTATTATTAATTGCTTGATTAATTTAATAAGGTTCTTGATTAAATTTTGAGACTCGCCATCATGATAGAATCATGATAATGAGAGTAAAGTCTCTTACAATTTACCTAAATTTTGTTTTTGATCTTAAGATTATTAATTTGAACATTAGTAATCCGGTTAGATCAATATTTATGTGATCGTCTTTATGGGATAAAGATTAGTTGATCTCATTAACTAAATAACATAAATAGATGATGCATAAAGAGATATGATCACTGAACCGATTCATTGGATAATTCCTAATGATTAGAATTACCATAAACTGTCAATAGGATATTCTCTTGAAGAATATGATGTAAAAGTTTCCTTTGACCTAATATCATCATAGTAATTGACAAGTTATTTATTGTACTTTGATACTAGACACCTATGGCCATAGGGCGATAGTTGAAAGGATATTGGGTACGATTAAATACTTGTAGAATTAGTGATTGATCAATATGGAATCCGTCAACTCTTGGTAATGAGTTTAAGCTCCATTTTGTCATAAATTATAACTCACTAAATTGGGATTTGACAATTGAACCATATCCTAGGGTGACCCAGAGCTATAAGGTGTAATGACCCGGCACGGTCGTTTCGAGAGTTATAGCCCCGTTTTCCCTATTTTTACTTCTTTTGTGTTATTTAACTATATTATGTTATATCGAGTTAGTTGGTTCGGGTTCGGGAGAAACTCAAAGTGAAATGAGACAGTCTCATAATTAAAAAATTGAGTTAGAAAAGTGAACCGGATATGGACCTATATGTAAACGATCTCGAATTCAAATTCTGATAATTCCAATAGCTCCATATGGTGATTTTGGACTTAGGAGCGTACCCGGAATATTATTTGGAGGTTCGTAGAGGAATTAGGCTTGAAATGCCGAAAGTTTAATTTTTGAGAAGTTTGACCGGGGGGGTTGACTTTTTAATATCGGGGCCGATTCTGAAAATTGGAATACCTCTGTTATGTCATTTATGACTTGTGTGCAAAATTTGAGGTCAATCAAACGTGATTTGATAGGTTCCAGAGTCGTTCGTAGAAATTAGAAATTTCAAAGTTCATTAGGCTTGAATTGGGGTGTAATTCATGGTTTTAGCGTTGTTTGAGGTGATTTGAGATTTTGACTAAGTCCGTATGATATTTTAGGACTTGTTGGTATATTTGGTTGAGGTCCCGAGGGGCTCGGGTGAGTTTCAGATGGTTAACGGGTTGGAGTTTTGGACTTAGAACTCTGCTGGAATTTTTCTGATACACCATCTGGTTTCCTTCATCGCGTTCGCGACTGGAGCCTCGCGTTCACGAAGAGGAGCTGAGAGGCTGGTAATATTTGCTCTTCGCGTTCGCGAAGAGAAGCACGCATTCACGAAGGGTGAACTTGGTGTGCGTCGCGAACGCGAGAGGTATTACGCGTTCACGAAGAAGAGAGGAAGCAGCCGAAGACCCTAGGCAATTGGTCTACGCGTTCGCGTAGGGGGATGTCACGTTTGCGTAGTGAGAGGGAATGAAGCATCGCGTTCGCAATGGGTCGAACACGTTCGCGTAGAAGGCATTGAGGCAAAGGCATTTTGTGCTTCGCGAACGCGAGGGTGATGTCGCGTTCGCGAAAGAGGAATTTGGACGAGAGTTATTTTGTGCTTCGCGAACGCGAGGCACTGACCGCGTTCGCGAAGAAGAACAGTCTGGGCAGTGAGTTTAAGTTCTGTCCTATTTTCAGTTTTTGGCGATTTGGAGTTCGAAATTGAGGCGAATTTGGGTGATTTTCAGAGAAAATAACGGGGTAAGTGTTCTTAACTTAATATTGGTTAAATTACCCGAATCCATGGTTGTTTTTATCATTTAATTGGTGAATTGAGTTGG